>BPLR01008769.1:0-45355 GCA_021605095.1 Caerostris extrusa | reverse complement strand
GTTTATGAATAATTCATTCCGTCATTTTATGTCTTTGTTTATATGCATAATAGTTTCCTTTAAACTCCTAAAAATTCCCTTTCATTTTTTGTTGTAGTTGTTGTAGTAAAAATAAAAGTAAATAATGTAGTAAAAATGGGAATTCAGATTTCACTTAACAGCACTTGAAAATTTTAAATTAATTGTTGTTCTGACCCAAAGGAAATGGAAAGCAAATGTCAACATGTTTATCTTTTTCTGTTTATTGTAGGACGTTTCGGAAAAGCTACTGAAGTAAAATAAATAAAATAATTTTCCTTTTGTGAGTGAAATGTTATTCAAAGTTATACAGTTGTTTTGGTACTTAAAACATTGTTTATTTAAAAATGATAAAATGTTATATGTATGTTGATAATTTGCTTAAAAACTTTGCTATTCTCTTATATTATGCTACAAGTTACATTATTTTTGCAAGTCTAGTGGAACACCCTATACAAATAGTGTACAAATATAGCACTTTCTGATATAAAGTAATCAAAATAGTCCCTTTTTGCTATAAAATAATCACTTTTTGATATAAAAACAATCACTTTTGTTATAAAATAAACATTTTTGTAATTGTGGTTTAAAATTCAAATATAAAGTGATTATTTTATATCAAGAAGTGATTGTTTTATATCAAAAGTGGTTGTTTTATATCAAAAGTGGTTATTTTACAGCAAAAGTGATTATTTTTATATCAAAGTGATTATTTTATATCAAAAGTGATTATTTTATAGCAAAAGGTATTATTTATGTCAATAAGTGATTGTTTTATACCAAAAAGGGATTATTTTATAGCAAAAAAGTGATTATTTTATAGCTTAAGCGATTATTTTATAACAAAAGAATATTTTGATTGTTTTATATTAGATAGTGCTGTATTTGTACATGGGGTGTTCCACTAGACTTGTAAAATAATATAAGTTATAACCAAATAATCATTTAAACTACATTGAGTAAGAATACAAAACGGGTATTCATAAAAATTGTAAAAGAAACGTTACTAATTTCAAAAATAATTTTAATATCAATTTTTATGCATTACAATACAAAAACAGATTCTATAAAAAAATTTTTGTAATTGACGAATTTTTTAAATATATTAATTTAACTAATAGATTTACAAACTTTTTTTGTATTATTACCATGTATAAACATCTTCAGCTTTTATAATGTCTATGACACCCAATAAAGTCAGTAAAAATAACTGTGAAGTGGTGTAACAAGAACATGACAATTGTAAAATTTTGGTAAAGATCTATTTTTCAGAATTTAAAATCGCTGAAAGGATGAGAACATCTTATTTTTTTATCGGGGCTCATCAGAACATCAAACAAAACTTCCTTTCTGAAGGTTGCGAATCCTTGGTAGTATTCCTTTGAATAAATTTTATCATTTAATACTTAAGTTGCTTTTATAGACGAGCCTACCAAAAAAAATTTCTTAGATATTTCTAAATATTTAGCTAAAAATGTACTGAGGATTCTCTTAGCATATACATGGGAAGTACAGCTTGGGAGGTTTTATAGAATACGTGGAATATTTAGGAAAACTTTCGGTCCGTTTAATGCATGAATGAAATCTGTATTAATCTATTATCTATTACTAATTTAATTAAATTTAATATGGAAATATATTTTTATCAAAGTAATATTATAATGTGTTTTCATATTTCAACTATCGACATCGCTGGAATATTGACATTGTATTAATGTTGAGCATTCAAAAATATTGCCAATGCAAATTATTTTTACATTATTAGCTTTCACTAATAAATATTGTCACTATTTACTTCCTCCAGTTTTGAATGGAATACAGTGTACATTTATTGCAATTTTTTATCTCTAATTAATAAACATAATTGCATGATTAATAATATTAATTTATTTTTAGTTCAATTTATTTTTCCAATATATATTTTTTTAAAAATAATTTTTTAATTGATCTTGAAAATCGATATTTTATCTTTGTTCAGCACTCAAAATGATGACAAATTATTTACATATTTATTAGCCATTCACTAACAAATATTGTCACTATTTACTTGCTCCAGTCGCAATAACTGTTGAATGGAATTCAGTGCAAATTTTCAAAATTTATCCTCTCTAATTTAGCTGAAAATTTATCTTCTTATCCTATTATTCTCTAATTTATCCTCTCTGAAGTTTAACCTATCGCTCTAATTAGTAAATATTTATGCTTGATTAATGATTTCAAATACAATATTTTTTCCAAAATTTATTTTTAAAGAAAATTTAATTGAGCTGGATCATCGATTATTTATCAATGTCCTGCATTCAAATTGATGCAAATGCAAGTTATTAATATATTTAATAGTTTTCATTAATAAATACTGTCACTATTTATTTGCACCAGTTGCAATAACTTTTGAATGGAATGCAGCACAAATTTATTGAAAATTTATGATCCCTAATTAATAAATATTATTGCTTGAGTAAGGACATCAAATGAATTTATTTTGCAAAAACATATATTTTAAGAAATAATTTAATTGATGTGGAACATCTATATTTTATCAATGTTCAGCATTCAAAATAATGCGACTGCAAGTTATTTATATAATTATATAATTATTCCAATAAATATTGTAACTATTTACTTGTTCAGCATTCAAAAATATGCAAATGCTAGTTATTTACATATTTATTTTCTTCACTAAAACAACTGTCACTATTTATTTGCTCCAGTCGCAATAACTTTTTGCATGGAATACAGGGGCAACCTTATTCCGTTCTGAGAGGGTCCTTTATTTCCCTGATCCCCTGTCAGACATAGGGAAGTCTTAAACCCATCTCACAGCATATTCCCCTCGTAATTCCGCACTCGGCTGCTACGCAATTATTTCTGGTTTAGTTTCGGGCAACTTGTATATCGAGTTTCTTACGCTCTGACGGAGAGAAACAGAGAATCCCCTTGTTTTGCAACTGCCAGGTTCCGATGGAAGTTGTGATCGAATGACCGAATGCTTGGTCGACCCCCCCTTCCCGCCCCCTCACACAATCTTCTAATAAGAAGCCAAAAAAGAAAAAAAAAGAAAAAGGAAGAAAGAAAGAAAGAAACTTCGACAACTACCGATAAACAATGGCGCTCATTTTGTGCTTTGGGAAAAGAATGTTATTGCGATCCCGGCCCCTTGTTTTTTATCCTGTCGTCGCTCAGAGTAGTTGAAACTCAAGTGGGATATTGGATATGCTATTAACGGTAGCTTATCGAGGATGATGAATTTCTTATTAATAGGCGTCCGTCTCCTTTCTCGTTTGTTTAACGAACGGGAAAGGGTTAATACCGATTTAAGCTCGCTTGATTCATTAGGATTGCATGAAGACCATGAGAACATTCCGTTAAGGACTTCATTAACTATGTAAAAATGGAGGGTTGTGGATTATGAATTCGTCTAATGTATGTGTTCTCATGGAACGAGATTACTGGAATTATCTGTGGAATCAATATGGATAATGAGCTCACGATTTATCTTTTTTTTTAAATGTATATATTACCCTGCAGATCTTATAACCTTTTTTATTCTTTTAGAATCAATTTTAAAATTTAAGGAGCCTGGAGGCTGTCAACTTTCACAGTATACTACATTTTATTTTCTAGATTCTCATGGTACTCTTTGATTATTTATGATAACTTACCAAAATATAATTTAAAAAAAAAAAAAACAAATGTATATGCCTGTAATGTTCCCTTGTTTTGAATTTAATACTGCACAAATTAGTAAAAATTTATCATCTCTAATTAATAAATATTATTCCTTGATTAACGATATCAAATCAATATATTTTGCAAATATTTACTGTTTAAGAAATATTTTTAATTGATCTTGAACAACGATATTTTATCCTTGTTCAGCATTAAAAATGATCCAAATGCATGTTATTTGCATATTTATTAATGTAAATATAATCTTACTAATAAATAATACGTAATATTTTGTAAATAATTTTCTAATCATACTGATCATATTTGTTAATCATACTAATTATAATAGTTTATCCTATAAATAATATGTAATTTTTGTAAATATTTCACTAATCATACTAATAATGATAGTTAATCATATTAATTAAAATAGTGTATCATATTAATAAATAATATGTCAATATTTCATTAATAAATACTGTCCCTATTTATTTGTTCAGCATTCAAAATGATGCAAATGCAAGTTATTTACATATTTATTATTTATCAATACTGTCACAACATACTTTTATCAGTCCATGGAATACAGGGCAACGTTATTCCGTTCTGAGAGGGACCTTCATTTCCCTGATCCCCCTGTCAGACATAGGGAAGTCTTTAATCCATCTCTCACATCATATTGTCCTCGTTATTTTTGCACCAGGCTTCTGCACAATTATTTCTGGTTTAGTCTCGGGCAACTTATGTATCGAGTTTCTTACGCTCTGACGGAGAGAAACAGAGGATCCCCCTTGTTTTGCAACTGCCAGGTTCCGATGGAAGTTGTGATCGAATGACCGAATGCTTGGTCGACCCCTCCCCCATCCCCCTCCTCACAAAATCCTCTAAGAAGAAGCCAAAAGAAAAAAACAAGAAGAGACAGAAAGAAAGAAACTTCGACAACTACCGATAAACAATGGCGCTCATTTTGTGCTTCAGGAAAAGAATGTTATTGAGAGCCCGGCCCTTGTTTTTTATCCTGTCGTCGCTCAGAGTAGTTGCTGAAACTAAAGTGGGATATTGGATATCCTATTAACGACAGATTATCGAGCATGATAAATTGCTTATTAATAGGCGTCCGTCTCCTTTCTCGTTTGTTTAACGAACGGAAAAGTGTTACAACCGATTTAAGCTGGCGTGATTCATTAGGATTGCATGGAGGTCATGAGGAAATTGCACTGAGGTCTTCATTACCTATGTAAAAGGGGAGGATTGTGGATTATATGAATGAATTGTGAATTCGTCTAATGTATGTGTTCTCATGAAACGAGATGACTAGAATGATCCGTGGAATCAATATGGGTAATCAGCCCTCAATTTATCTTTTTTAAATCGATATATTAACCTGAAGATCTTCTACTATTTTATTTAAGGAGTTTAGAGTCTGTCAACTTTCACAGTATGCTACGTTTTATTTCATGCAATCTCATGGTATTTTTCGATTATTTATGATATCTTCCAAAAAAATTTAATTAAAAAAAAAAAATCAAATGAATATGCCTGTAATGTTCTATGTTTACAGAGCAAATTTATTAAATATTTATTATCTCTAATTAATAAACATTATTCCTTGATTAACGATATCAAATCAATATAGTTTGCAAAATATTAATTGTTTAAGAAATAATATTTAATAGAGCTTGAACACTGATGTTTTATCCTTGATCAGCATTAAAAAGATTGAAATACAAGTTATTAACATATTATGCAAATGTAAGTATTTTGCATATGTACAAATGCAAGTTATTTTCATATTTATTAGCTGTCAATAATAAATACTGCCATTATTTTCTTGCACCAGTCGCAATTACTTTTGCATGGAATACAGGGCAACCTTATTCCGTTCTGAGAGGGTCCTTTATTTCCCGGATCCCCTGTCAGACAGACGGCGTCCGTCTCCTTTCTGATTTGTTTAACGAACGGGAAAGTGTTAATACCGATTTAAGGTGGCGTGATTTATTAGGATTGCATGAAGGCCATGAGAACAATGCGTTGAGAACTTTATTAACTTTTATAAAATATAAGATTTGTGGATTATGAATGCGTCTAATGTTTATGTTCTCATAGATTGAGATGACTGGAATTATCCGTAGAATCAACATGTATAATGAAATCTCAATTTATCTTTTAAAATTTATATGTTGGCCTGTAGATCGTCTAATATTTTATTCTTTTAGGATCTAATTTTAAAATTTATGAAGGCTAGAGTGTACCATCTGAAGCTCCATTCTATGGAATATTTTAATATGTGGAATGGATCCATAAGATTTTCAATATGTTTATAATTAGTCAATTTCTGATTATCAAAACATTTTATAATATTGCTCTCTGATTTCCCAAATAAATATTGTCACTATTTACTTGATCCATTGGCAATAACTTTTGAATGGAACACAGCGCAATAACACATTATAATATTGCTTTGTACACAAATATTCAAAATTAAATTAAACTAAATTAATAGGAGTTATACACAGATTTTGGGTCTGATGGCCAAGTGATTAGCTCTCTGGCACTTGGTGCTATAGGTTTCGTGTTTTGAGTCCCAGAGGTACCATGGATGTTTGTAGTGGTTCGGTATCCCCTTTAAACCGTAGGTCTCTGGTCTTCTATGACTGTAGAGGGTCAAAGAACCCAGTCAGACTTTTCACCCACATTATTCCCAAACTGTATAGTGGCAACTCAGATCTAGGCACAATGATGTGGTGTGGTGTAGTAGTAGTAGTAGCAATAGTAGTAGATCCTCACTTTTCGATTATTGTTGGTATCTTACCAAATTCTTACCGGTATCTTACCTCTTACACGCGGGCACGAGTGCCCCGTTTGGCGTTCTGAAGAATAGCCAATAAGCCTCGGGACTCTCGCCTCGAGAGGAAGTACAGCCCAATCAGGCATCCTGTTGAGAAACTGTGACTGTAATCTCTTACAGTCTCTTACTACGAGAGAAAATATAATTGTCGCAACTCTGTGTATTAGTTACCCTACAGATTCCCACACGAAAAGAAGTTTCTTCGGCGCCGCATACGCGTAACTGAGTATCGTGTTTTCAATCTAGAAGTGGAATACTCCTTCTAATCTATAATTATCTGTCTTTAAATGTGTTAAATATTGTATGTCTCTAATTGCATGTGTGTGGTGTTTTTGCGTGTGGAAATAAAGCTGTGAGTTTCCCAACCTGAGCCTTACGTATCTCAACCCAACCACACCCAGTTATAATTTGGTTGCACAATCTGGACATTACAATTTGTTATATTATAGATGGCATGATTCGTGTGTTAAAAATTTATGCATATCATTAGTTAATATACTTATTAACTAATGATAATTATTAATTTTGTGTATTATTAACAATTTTATAATAATACACGAAAATTTTAACATACAATTAATTCTAAACTTAATTTTTTTTTTCATTGAAACCACACTTCTTAAAAACTTTATTGATGTTTTATAAATAAAACTAAAAATAAATTTTAAATGTATTTTTATAACCATAGTTTAAGAAAATAACACTATATTTATATTACATAATATTAGGTTTCACACTTCAAATAAATCGAAAATCGAGCTACAAATAAGATCAAACTGAAGTGAAAAGAGTGTTTAATGTTTTTGGAACATCACAGGCAAAGGTTTTTTTTTCCTTTTCAAATAATTTTAAAGCGAGTGGCAATGGAAAATGGGCGTTTCTTGCCTCAGCAGACGTATTTAAAGTGACATCAGCTCAAAAACTGAGAGCAGGGAAAGTGGTTAGTGTGAAGTGATTGAAGTGAAAATAGAATTTTGTGCAGCTGAAATGAAAAAATGACTGAGTGGTTTTAGATGTGATTAAAAAAAAAAAAGGAAAAAATTCCGCCAAAAGGCGAAATAAGTGGAAAATCGTCACTTTCCATTTTGATACAATCTTGATTTCTCTTTTGACCTTGAGACAAGTTTTCAGATTTATTTTTATATTTTTTTTTTTTTTTTGTCAAAGAAAAACAAAATTTTTTTTAAAATTTATAAAATAAATGCGATATTAAATATCTTGAATTATTGACATTTTATAGTATTAAAAACTTAAAGAGAATTTATAGATTTAGAAATTTTACAGATTTTTAACTTCCAAGTCATTCAATAGTTGTGACACTGTTAGTGGAAAGGCCATCCACTACGGCAAGCTTATATCAAATTGGATGGGAAAATCTGTGAAACTTTTTTTAATGCCATATCATTTCCCTCTTCATCAAATATCTTCAGTTCAAATTTGTACTCATTGTGAAGAGTAGTTCTTTCTTCACAGCATTTTGAATGTGGCATTTTCATTATAATCATCTTGTATCTTAATCTATAAAATACTTTAAAAACATCTAAAGTATTTTTTATAAATTTAAGAAAACTATTCACTGAATAATTAAAATAAATTTTTCAGAATAAAAGATAGATTCCTACATAAAAGGCATTTAATCATCCTAATAAATTTATTAAAAGAAAATAATTGAATCAACGTATTATAAAATAACCATGTAGGAATTGAATACAGCTTTAAAATATGGCGTGTTTAACTAAAACAGCATAAATGAAACAGTTTGAAAACGCACACTCTAATAAATTTTCTAAAACATAAACAAAATAAAACTTTGAAAAATCGGCTTTACCTCTAAGGCGTTTTACTAAACCCAATATTAAATTAGTTTCAAAGTGTATAACTAGCAGTAGCATAAATATCTCTGGTACCTCTCCATGGACAAAAAATAGCGCAAACACTGCGGATTTTTCTTTCTGAACTTCATTCTGGATTTTTTAGGGAAAGAAAAGCCATTTCTGTAAGCCATATTTCGGTAGCGCAATTTATTTTGACCATCTCAGAAATAAACAAATGCTGCCCTTTGCAGTATAGCTTTATGGCCTAAGTTAGCCGCAGTTATATTTAACTGAGGAAGTTGAAAGAAAAATGACTCGTCTTTTTTTGTTTTTCTCTAATAAATTTCGAGATTTGTTTTATAGTTAGTTTTGTTTTATAGTTAAATAGTAGATTTTCGTGTAGATATTTTTTCGATTTAAAACTCAACACACAAAAAAGATATCAAAGTAAATAGATAATAAATAATTAGCATTTTTCGATTTAAAAGGTAAATCACAAAAAGATATCAAAGTAGATTAATAATGAATAATTAGTAGTTTTCGCGTAAATATTTTTCGGTTTAAAAGTTAAACATTTATGTGTTTAATACAATTTAATTAATACATCGTGTAATTTAGAATACGCTCTAATTGAACATTTAGACGAAGAAAGTTGTAAATAAATTTAAAATAAAAAATAATTGTTTTTAAACACTATGATTTATTTCATAAATTATTGTTTTCTATCACTAATCATTTTTAATAATTAATTAATAATAAATTATTTTCTTTTTTATATTTTGTTTTTCGAATAAAAATGAAAAGTAAGAAAATGAGTAATAAATTAGTAAATTATTATATTCCATCAGAAATCATTTTTATATAATTATTTATGCAATTAAAAATATTTTTACAAAGTAACGAAATTATCATTCTTGTTTAAAATATGAACAGAAAATAAAAGGAATATGAACATATTTCCTTTTACATTTTTTTTTAAATTAAATAAAAATGAAAAGTAATTAAATGAGTAATAAATTAATAAATTGTGATTTATTTCATAAATTATTGGTTTTCATCACATATCATTTCTATGTAATTATTCGCGTTATAAAAAATACTTTTGACAAAAGTAAGAAAAATTAGCATCCGTGCTGTTTAAAATGAGTTTTTATTTATATTTTGTTTTAAAATAAATAAAAATGGAAAATAATAGAATGAGTAATAAATTAATAAATTATAATTTATATAGTAAGTTATTCTTTTAAGTCATAAATCAAATTTATATAATTATTTATGTTGTAAAAATACTTTTAACAAAGTAATGAAGTTAGGATTCATGCTGAATATACCTTTGAAAATATGGCGTGTTTAACTAAAACAGCATAAATGAAACAATTTGAAAACACACATTTAAGCTAATAAATTTTCTAAAACGTAAACAAAATAAAACTTTGAAAAATCGGCTTTAACTCTAAAGAGTTTTACTAAAGCCAATATTAAATTAATTTCAAAGTGTGTAACTAGCAGTCGCATAAATATCTCTGGCTCCTCTCCATGGACAAAAAATAGTGCAAACAACAGGAAGTTGAAAGACAAATTACATTCCTTTTTTTGTGTTTTTCTAATAGAATATAGAGATTTGTTTTATAGTTAGTTTTTGAATTTCAAATGGTAGATTTTCGTGTAGATATTTTTCGATTTAGAAGTTAACACACAAAAGATTTTAAAGTAGGTAGATAATAAATAATGAATTGTTTTCGTGTAGTTATTTTTCTGTTTAAAAGTTAAATACTTACATGTTAATACATTTAATTAATGCATCATGCAGTTTTGAAGTTGCTCTAATAGGGTATTTAGAATGATAAATTGTACATAAATTTGAAGTAAAAGAATAATTGATTTTTAGACATTGTAATTTATTTCATAAATTATTGTTTATTACAAATCATTTTTATATAATTATTTGTGTTATAAAAAAAATACTTTTAACAAAGTAATGAAATTAGCATCCATGCTGTTTAAAACATGATTTTTTTATATTTTGTTATAAATTAAATAAAAATGAAAATTAATAAAATGAATAATAAACTATTACATTATTATTTATAAGCTAAATGATTGTTTTTATCACAAATCCTTTCTATAAAATTGTTTATGTTATAAAAATACTTTATAACAAAG
The DNA here is from genome assembly GCA_021605095.1 of Caerostris extrusa. Lineage (NCBI taxonomy): Eukaryota > Metazoa > Arthropoda > Arachnida > Araneae > Araneidae > Caerostris > Caerostris extrusa. Next base: position 34,843 of record BPLR01008769.1, on the reverse strand, counting down.
TAATGAAATTAGCATCCGTTCTGTTTAAAATAGCATCTTCTTGTTTTAAATTACATAAAAATTAAAAATAATAAATATTCATAAAATTGCATGACCTTCGTTTTTGCATTTGCTCATTCCATCATATTTGGTCTTTCTAATAATATCGAATGAAGAAGATAAAACACCTGGCTTATAAATACAATAATTTACAATTCCTTCTCTTCAAAATTTCTTACAACTACACTTCTAAGATATACAAACATCTAATTTCAAAATTGTTGAATATAAAATTTTTACAAAAAAAAAATCAGATATTATAAATTAAAAAACGACATATAAGAATTAAAAATTACGTAATGTAAACAACTTTAAAAATTTAATATTATAACAACTGTTTATTGCATCATATTTGGTTCTTCTAATAATAACAAATGAAATGTAAAAATGTCTGACTCATAAATACAATAATTTACTGTTACTTTATTTCGAAATTACCTGAAACCTACAGAAACACCAATATCTAATTTCAAAACTATTGAATATAATATTTTTTACAAATAAAAATTATATAATATAAATTTAAACAATAACAAATTTTAATAAATATAAAATAATATATAAACAATTTTGATAAAATATTAAGCTGATTTATAAATTACTTGATTGATTTACAATTAAAAACTATATACAATAAAAATAAAATATATAGTAAAAATATGATATTTAATTAAAAAAATGAAATTTAAAAGTTTGATATACAATTAAAAATTTGATGTACAATTAAAAATTTTATATACAACTAAAAAAATTGATATGAAATTAAAAAATTTGATATGCAATTAAAAATCTGATATACAATTAAGGGAATTGATACACAATTAATAGAATTGACACACAATTAAAAATTATTTGCATTATTGCAATTAAAAACTATTTAATATAAATTAAAGATTAACATAATGCAAGAAATATCAAATTATATATAAGGAATGTTAATAAAACATTACAAGCTGATTTACTAAAGAATCTGATGAATTTAAACTGTAGATGAATTTAAGTAGATAAATTTGGGTAGATGAATTTAATGGTAGATATAACTTTTAGACAGAGGGATTTAAACTCATAATCTAAAAAAAAGGAACTAAAATTGTAGCTTTTTAAAACTTAATTCTATTCTACTCAATACATAACTTTGTATATATATTTGTGAGTTCAATTTATTTCATTTGTACAACTTCATATAGAAAAAATGGTTTTTACATACTTTTTTATTAATAAACACTTTTCCAATTCGAAATCTCTATTTTATTTCAATAGCAGACCAATGACAGATTCTATCTAATACAAAGCATTATATTTACTAGTTTAAAAAATTACTTTAAGTTATAAAGTTTCCCTAATAATAAGGGAAAAAAAATAAACATTTTTTTAAAGCAGTTCCATAGACAAAAACCTGGTTTAAATTAGTAGTTCCTAATTAGATTGTTGTCATTGTTGTAAATGTTAGCTTACTAGGGTTACCATTTTTTTTTACATAATTTTTGTATTGATAAACACATTTCTAATTCGAAAGCACTATTTTCAAGTGAGTCTGAAATTATCTACACAAATCTACTATCTACTAGTTTAAAAAAACTACTTTAAGTAATAAGGTCTCCCCAAAACTAAGGCAAAAAACACAAACTTTTTTTAATGTAGTTCCGTAGGTAAAAACATTTTTAAAATTAGTAGTTCGTAATTAGATTGTTGTCATTGTTGTAAATGCTAGCTTACTAGGGTTACGTTTATCTAAATTGAAACTCTTTTTCAATGTAACCATAAATGGAAAGAAAGACATCTTTGGCCCAAGAAAATTTCTATTAAAGCCAGAAGAAAAAGTGTTCTGCAACAGTATGGTGGAAGCAGACTAACAATGCTCTGAAAGAAAACGAAGAATAAGAGGTACTCGTTATTTTCGTGAACTTTGGAGCTACGAAACATTGTAACCCAAAATGGAACTTCCTGAGGCCTCATTAGAACAGAAACTAATGACGATTTTTTTTCTTTTCTTGCTCGCCCAAAAAGAATGAAAATTTTATCTTCTTTTCAACGTCCTACTTGATTCCAGGTTTAAAATTTTAAGTGGAAGAAGGTAATTATGTAATGTTTAGTGATATTTTTGGAAAGTTCCTATTTTCGTATGGAACATTTTTTTCTTTTATTTATTTGTTAAAAGTTAAGCCTAACGTGTGATGTTTGAGGACTTGAAATAAATAATTGGTTTGATTCGAAGGCTGATATCGAATCAAACCAATTATAAACCAATTACATGCCATTCAAATTAAAGATGTTGCTATATGTGTAAAAGAACAATTAAATTTAATCACTTTAGGAGAAACTACTAACTTCCACGATAAATTGTGCAAATTCAAATGTTTTTGTTTTATTTCATCAAATATTTTGTTCAAAGACAAGTTTTGAATATATTAATGAGCAATTAGTATGAAAGATAAAATGTCAATCAAGAATGTTTTCAAATATATTATAGAACAAGACATTCATTACTTTGGACTAAAGATCACTTTATATTTGCAATAATAATATTTTGTAAAAACTGAACCGTTTTATTTTGTTGAGTTTGATGGTGAAGAGAAACATGAATAATTCGTATGATCTTCCTAAAGATGAGATTATAATGCAATACTTTTCTCACAAATATTGCAGATAATTGCTTTGCTAAAATATTGATAAAATTGCATACTTAGATTATAGTGGCAAAAGTAGATAGCAAAATTGTTTTATATTTAGCTCATTATAAAGATGTAACTTACTTGAGAGCGATAAAATAAGAATATAAAAATTATTCATATGTATAATTTTAATTTTTCTACAGTAATATTATTATGAGTAAAGATATTAAAATATAATAATTGTATTGATGCTTTTCTAATGTATTGCATACTATGAAAAAACATCAAAACTATTCATCTATTTCATCAAATATTTTGTTCAAAGACAAGGTTTGAGTATATTAATGAGAAATTAGTGTGATTTTGATAAGGATAAAATGTCAATCAAGAATGTTTGAAGCTGGAATGCTGAATCAAGAATGCTGGGAAATTTTTAGATTAGCATGCATATGTTTCTATACTTAGTATTCATTTTCATTAATCTATAAAGAATATTAAAACTGATGAAAATATGCATCAAATATATCATTAAATTATTAAGTAATGTGACAAATTGTTTCTGTCTTGCCAATATTTACATATCTTCTATGAAATAAAACTGAAAAAGCTAATTGCTAATCCTTTATTATCTTTAATAAGTATAAGAAAAATTATAAAACTGAAGAAAAATATTGTTTTGCAGAGAAATAATTAGATCTATTATGTTATTGTAAGATGTATTATGCGGTTATTGTTGTTTCTTATCCACTTGGTAGACAGCAATATCCAGACCAATTTCAAGAACCCATGTAGTCTCATGGAAGGAGGGAAAGGGGGTACAGTTAATGCTGTGATGGGGCACCCATAAGTAGAAGTCTAAGTTGGTTCGGAATCGTTGAAGAAGGAGGACAGGGTCTTCCAGGAGGACCTTTAGGGGTAAATAACACATATTTGCATAGCACATGGAAGAAAACAGGAAAACTCCCACCAGGTAGTTTGACTCACAAGGCAAGAGGCTGAACATCACAAACGCTCCTCGTTTTTGACACAGTGTGTACAACAAAGCTTTCAGTGGATTGAACCTCGGCCTAATGTTCACCAGAGACGCGCGTTGTCATTGAACTAAGAGTCAGGCAGGGTTTATTATGAAATATATAATATTTTGACGAATTTTTGTGAAAGTCCAAAACAATTTCATTATAATTCTCTTGTAATGAATAATAAAATTCCTTACAATAAAATGATTACTTTTTAATAAAAATGGAAAATAACCACTTTAATTGAGATGAAAAATGTTTTTATTTTATATTTAAAGTACATTCAGTTTTGATAATTGTAACTCCAAATCGTTATCGTTGAAAATCTCTTCATTAAATCTTTCGAAAACTTTAAAAGTTGGAAAAAGTACTTAAGTATTTCTAAATCCATTAAATATAATTGTTTAGTTAAAAACTTTTTACTTTTATCTCTGAATGGTTTAAGATTGTTATTTTATATTGAACATAGTCAGGTTTTTTTTAACAATTATTCTAAAATTTTAAACGCCTATTAATTTTTTATAATAAGTCTTATATGTTACAAATATTTCTGTATTGTTAAATAAGAAGTGTTTAAATTGTAAATTTTATTACAGTAAAAATATGAAATTATTTTTTATTATTATGTAAAAATTCATCTACCTTAAAATATTATTTAATGGTAGAGGAATTAAATTATATTTTAATATATTTTTATTTTGAAAAGCAACAGAATACAAATCATTTTTTTTATACTTTTTCAAATTCTAGTTTCCTCAAAAGGTGGACACTCCTTTAAAAGGTGGAACTCTTCTTAAAATGGAACTCCCGCTTAAAATGTAACACTTCTTAAATGGGAACTCCCGCTTAAAAGGGAACACTTCTTAAAAGGGAACACTTCTTAAAAGGGAACACTTCTTAAAACTGAACACTTCTTAAAAGGGAACTCCCGCTTAAAAGGGAACTCTCGCTTAAAGGGAACTCTTCTTAAAATGGAACTCCCTCTTAAAAGGGAACTCTTCTTAAAATGGAACTCCCTCTTAAAAGGGAACTCCCGTTTAAAGGGAACACTTCTTAAGATGGAATCCCCACTTTCTATATGCATAAATTAAATAGTACTAAAGTTGGAAAGAAGATACATTTATCAATATATAAATCCTATTATGTTGTAAATGGCAATATACGTTCAGTTTCAAATAAGACATGCAAATTTCAAATGTTATCGTCATCGATTATAGTTTGAGATAAATGTCCATGTAATCGGAATACTTCACTAGATGTGCCTTTGACTTTGATTTAGTCATCTAGCATAGCATAGCTTATAATATCCTGACGATTCGTATTCCCTGATAAAACTATCCTCGGGATATTATAATTCATTTATTTTTAGTATTGAATTTTTCTAAGAATTTATTTTCGGTCTTATTAATTTTTATGGTTCTGCTGGTTATAACGTATTTTACACTAAATGGATATTTTTATTTAATGTGCAAATGCAGTTCCCCTTTTTTGATATTTGGATCTTGAACATTTTCTTCCCTGATGATGGGTTCGAATTCGAAGTACTTCAGGAAGTACTTTCGCATTAGATTGCATTAACATTTGGTACTTCCGTATTACGAATGTTATGGTAGTTTTTGTTACACATTTGCTTCTAGTTAAGACTGTTGTGGCTGTTTTTGTACAGTGATCGTGTTTCTAGTTCATTCCTTATCAGTGTTTCTTTGGTTTTTGCGTTGTGTTGTGTCATACATACACACGTATATATATATATTTATTATATAATTTCAAAAGAATCGGTCAATTCCAGTTTGGGCCTCAAACACGTCAAATCTCGATTGGTACTGAAAAACACTGAATGCACCAGCTCACACTGCAATGGTTCTTTGTGACATTTTCGCCAAAAATGAAACCCATATCGTTTAATAACCACCGTATTCACACATTACGACTTCTGCCTATTCCCTAAACTCAAAAACACTCCGGGGACACCATTTTGAGTCGATTGAAGAGATTCAATGTGAATCGACACGTGCTTTTAAAGGCCATACCTGCTGCATTGATGACTAGGAAAAAGTTGTCATAAGTGCATTGTATCCGGAGGGGATTACCTTGAAGGCGATGAAACAAATTTGGATGAATAAATAAAGAGTTTTTGAAAACAAAATAATTGGTCTTACTTTTTGGACAAAGTAGTATGCATGTATATACGTATTGCCTTAGCATATAAGGCGCATTGTTTTCATTAGTAACACTGCAGTTAGAAACTGAGTTCTTCTAGTTCTCTTCAGTTACTCAATTTACTAATTACCAGATGATTTAAACTTCTGTAGTTATCTAAAAACAATCTTTAAGTTGCTTAGAGCAGAAATTAAAATTTTCCATTCCATTTTTAATTTTAGAAGAATAAACATTTCCTACAAAAATTTAGAAGCATGGCGATCATATTTTGACATCGATTTGCCCGTCAAAAGAGACTCGTTTTGCTCGTTCAATTAGATTTCAAGACTGTCTAGATGGGTAATTTTAAAGTTTATGAATAATTCATTCCGTCATTTTCTGTCTTTGTTTATATGCATAATAGTTTCCTTTAAACTCCCTAAAAATTCCCTTTCGGTTTTTTTCGTAGTTGTTGTAGTAAAATAAAAGTAAACAAAGTAGTAAATAAAGTAAATTCAGATTTCACTTTACTGTACTTGAAAATTTTAAATGAATTGCTGTTCTGATGCCCAAAGGAAATGAAAAGCAAATGTCAACATTTTGTTTATCTTTTCTGTTTGGTACTGCAGGACTTTTCGAACAGCTACTAGTAAAATAAATAAAATAATTTTCATTTTGTAAGTGGAATATTATTTAAAGTTATACAGTTGTTTTGGTACTTAAAACATTGTTTATTTAAAAATGATAAAATGTTATATGTATGTTGATAATTTGTTTAAAAGATTTGTTATTCTCTTATATTATGCTACAATTTACATTATTTCGCAAGTCTAGTGGAATACATACAAACAGTGCACAAATATAGCCCTTTCTGATATAAAATAATCAAAATAGTGACTTTTTGCAATAAAATAATCATTTTTTGTTATAAAATAAGCATTTTTTAATTAGGGCATAAAATGCAAATATCAAATGATTATTTTATATCAGAAAGTGATTATTATATATCAAAAAAGGATTATTTTATAACAAAAGTGATTATTTTATATCGAGAAGTGATTGTTTTATATCAAAAAAAGTGGTTATTTTATAGCTAATGTGTTCTGTAGGTTACGGTCTAATTAGCCCAAAAGTGTGCACAAATTGACCGCAGATCGACAAGCCAAACTGTATACACCAAAAAAATTGTATGCTTTCAGATAATTTTTAATAATATATTACCAAAAATACTATATAATGTTGTTTATCATAGCATTATTAAGTTCTCTTTCATAAATTATCTCTGCAATAATCTTTAAAATAATCTAAAATATGAGAGTAATTTTCTCTCATATTTTATAGCAAAATGATTGAAGAAAATATAAGAAGCCTCTAAGCATATTGGTATTAAATGCAAATGAAAAATTTCTTTACCTAAGTAAAAATTTTTATATCATTTCATTACCAAGAGCATTTAAAATGCAAGGTATTTTAAATGCAATAAAAAAAATTTTTAGTTTCCAACTGAAAGTTATTATTTTTTTTTTCTGAATAGTTGCAGACAGATATTTATTTAACTATCGTTAAAACTCAAAATGAAAATTAACGCTGTTTTCCACCAGATACTAAGGTCACACACCGTAAAATGTCAGCAAATCAAATATGAAGATATCAGTCTTCGAATTGGTTGATATTCTACGACGTGCGATATTAGTATCTCACGGAAATCCAGTTTTAAATAGAAAACCGTTCAAAAGCAGAAACTTTTGACTAAACCATTCACAAAAATAATGCAGTTAGTTGAAAAAAACTATTTAGTAAGTTCTTCGGATACCTAAAAAATTAATGATCCCTTTTTTATTTCAATTATTTTTCACAGAAAATAATGGTTAATATAATTAAATATTGTTTGATAAATCAAATTATCACAAATCTACAAATTTTAATGCCTTATTTAAGAAGAGCATTTATTTTTGAAATTATTAATAATGAATCAGAAAGTGGTTACAATTATGTGGTAATGATTTTATACCTCCATTTAAAATACATTAATTTTATAATAAAAATAGCAATTATCTGTTAATTTATTTCATTCATTTGATAATGTTTTAAAACTTTTGTACTAACACATAATAGAAAACCATTTATTCCCTATACAATGAATAATTAAAATGTACCGTAATTTAATGTATCCTCATTAATATCCTAATTTACTTACATTTTAAAGTAAATTACTTCATTAAAGCCATTAACAACTAATTGTCGAAATAAAATATATTTAAGTCTTCATCATTTATCCAATTAAATATAATCATTGTATTTAAATACCAATTGTTTTAATTAGTTTTATTGTTTAATTTGTAAACCCTTGTAAATGAATTTAATTATTTCCTTTCATTTTATGGTCCTTTATTTTAATATGTGGAGGAAAATTCCAAACCTATCTTTAATGCAAATTTTCTCGTTATGTCCTGCCTGTTATTTTACAGTTAAATTAGTTTAGTTGAGAAGACTTCACATATTCGAGTTCTAGAGTGATTTCTACGTATTTTACAATTGTTATATTGAAACAGATCCAATTCTACACATAATTAACTGTATGAATCAGAGTAATCTACTAGAATGAAATTGAAAGTTATGAACTAGAATATTCAATCGTAAGTGAAGTTCATGATTAATAACAGATATTTGTAGGATTATTAATCACATATAATCATTATTTAATTTACCAAATCAATTTAATTAAAAAAGATTTAATTACTAAAAACAGATGCTTTGCTTTTCCAATATTTCACTGTTACACACAGAACAACTTATAAATCAAATCATGATCTTCTACATTCCATTCTGGTTCAAGGTTTAAATCATGTATTTATTTCTTTCAATGATCAAATATTAAAGAGGTTTATTAGGGAGAAGGAATAATTTCTTTTATAAATATGTAATTTTAATGTTTTAAAATGTGTAAAAAGACAAAATGATAATAATTTTGAAAAATAATATAATAATAAAATAAATTTAAATTGATAAATTTTGATTAAGTGTGGTCAGTTCTCATTCAATATTCAAACACAAATAATAATATAAAAAAACAATTAAATCTATATTTTAACTTTACTTCCTCCTATACATTGGCACTGTGAGAATTAGGAGAAATGGGCAGTCGACCTCGAGACTCTCAGCCGAGAGGAAGTACAGTGCAACCTGTGCTCCCGCTGAGAAACGTTTATCTAATAGTTTCTCATGCCGAGAGGAAGTATATTTTGTGTATCCTTAGGAGAAGTTGCTATTTATTTATCACTAAGAAGGCAAATCTCAATATTCAATCAAGTTGACAAAGTTTATATTAGTTTACACTTTAAATATTATTCTAGCCATGCTTCCTTTTCCGAGAGCCTTCGGGCAGGTCGCATGAAACTTCTTGGTCCAACCATGCTTCCTCCCTACACACTTGTAGAAGAGCTGTCTGTGACATTCAATCACAGAGAATAGTCAGTTGGCCTACAGACTCTCACGGGAAAGGGAAGTATATTTCGTGAACTCAGCGCGTAGCCAAGGTTTCATGTTTCCATGATGGGAAGTGGAGTCCTTTCACAAATCTATAAATTATTTGACTTTGAATGTGTTGGAGATTGCATGTCTCTAATTGTGTGTGGGGTGTTTGTGCGCGTGTCAATAAAGCTGTGACTTCTCCAACCTGTGCCTCAAGTACCTGAACCCAGTCACACCCAATTACAATCTGGTTGCCCAATCTGCACACTACATATTTGATTGATGAAGTAAAAGAATTTGATCAAAAATTTTTTTTAATTGAATTTTTGAAAAGTTTTATGAATTTTTAAAATTTTTTTAAAATTTTATTCTCATTAAAGAATTTATCGATAATTTTAGAATTTTTTGACCCAATAAATATTTTATAATCGTCAATATATCGTCATACAACCAATTTTATGACGGCTTATACTCAAATGCCAACCTATACAGCACAAAGTCATTGTAATACCTCCAAATGATTTCTTAAGAGGTTTCGGTACCTCCTCAGAATGGCTCGTAAAATACAGCAGGAGAACTTTGGAAGGTATCAGTAAACCTTCTATGTTCTTTTATCGGGGTTCATCAGAACATCAAACAGAACTTCCTTTCTGAAGGTTGCGAATCCAGGGTAGTCTTCCTTCGTATGGTATCCTCTAATACTTTATTTAAGTCGCTTTTACAAAAGATAATACCAAAAAATTCTTTAGATACTTCTAAATATTTAGCTAAATGGCCCATCATGGGCTGCTGCGCTGGTTCAAGAAAAAGAATATAATAATATAATCATACATATTAATAATATCATCATGTATATTAATAATATTAATATAATCATATAATAATAATAATAATAATATATAATATTACTATTACTAATATAACTTTGATAATAGATAGACTAATTATACATATTGAAAATCTTATGTAAATTTATAATTAGTATGTTATAGTTTTCACTTAGTTTTTTTATTAATACACTAATTTACTTGTAACTAAACAGTAAAAATTCTCAATTGCTGCTACGATAAACACTTCTTTATATATTCATTTAATTAAAACGTAATTTATCTGTTTTCTTAAGACATTTTAAATAATATATTCATAAGCATTAAAAAAATCAATATTTGTTATCTGCATATTTTTAGTATAAATTCTGTAAAATTATGTGTAATTTTGCAATATATTATTTGAACGGTGGTACTTTTATTGTGATTCAATATTCAGAATAATTTATACTCAAATTTATAGAAAATTTATCGTCTCTAATTAATAAATATTATTGTTTGATTAATGATATCAAATCACGTAATTTTTTCCAATATTTATTTTTTAAGAAATATTGGAAAAAAAATGATTTTTTAAGAATTTTAAAAAATTAATTAATTGAGCTTGATCATCGATATCTTCTCCTTGTTCGAATTCAAAATAATGCAAATGCAAGTTTATTTACGTATTTATTAGCTTTCAATTATAAATATTGTCATTCTTTACTTGCCCCAGTCTCAATAACTTTTGAATGGAATGCAGCTCAAATTTATTGAAAATTTATTATCTCTAATTAATAAATATTATTGTTTGAATGATATCAAATCAATTTTTTTCCAATATTTATATTTAAGAAATAATTTTTAATTGAGTTTGAACAAGTTATTTCTATATTTATTCGCTTTCATTAAATGAATTCTGCCATCATTTATTTATTCAGCATTCAAAATTATGAAAATTGAAAGTTATTTAATATTTATTAATGTAAATATATACTTAAATATGTCACTAATATAATATTACGTAATATTTTGTTAATATTTCACTAATCATACTGATTAATAGTTAATCAAACTAATTATAATAGTTTATCATATTAATAAATAATATGTAAATATTTCACTAATAAATACTTTCACTATTTAACAAATGTAGTTAATGTTAATGTTGTTAATGATAACAAATTTAAAATGTTTGTTCAACAATCAAAATGATGCAAATGCAAGTTATTTACATATTTATTCTTAATAAATGCTGTCACTATTTACTTGCTCAGTCGCAACAACTTGCATGGAATACAGGGCAACCTTATTCCGTTCTGAGAGGGTCCTTTATTTCCCGGATCCCCTGTCAGACATGGGGAAGTCTTAAACCCATCTCACTGCATATTCTCCTCGTTATTCCGCACCCGGTTTCTATTCAGCAATTATTTTTGGTTTAGTCTCGGGCAACTCATATATCGAGTTTCTTACGCTCTGACGGAGAGAAACAGAGGATGCCTCTTGTTTTGCAACTGCCCAGTTCGATGGAAGTTGTGATCGAATGACCGAATGCTTGGTCGATTCCCCCCCCTTCCTCACACAATCCTCTAAGAAGAAGAAAAAAAAAAGAAAAAAGAAGAAACAGGAAGAAAGAAAGAAACTTCGACAACCACCGATAAACAATGCCTCTCATTTTGTGCTTCAATAAAAAGAATGTTATTGCGAGACTCGGCCCTTGTTTTTATCCTGTCGTCGCTCAGAGTAGTGTTGAAACTCAAGAGGGATATTGGATGTCCTATTAACGGCAGCTTATCGAGGATGATAAATTGCTTATTAATGGGCGTCCGTCTCCTTTCTCGTTTGTTTAACGAACGGGAAAGTGTTAATACCGATTTAAGCTCGCTTGATTCATTGGGTTAGTATGAAGGGCATGAGAACATTGCGTTGAGGACTTCATTATGTAAAAGGGGGAGAGTTATTGATTATGAATTCGTCTAATGTATGTGTTCTCATGGATTGAGATGACTGGAATGATCCGTGGAATCAATATGAATAATGAGGTCTCAATTTATCTTTTTTTTTTAGATGTATATTTAACCTGCAGATATTCTAATGTTTTATTCTTTTAGGATCTAATTTTAAAATTTAAGAAGACCAGAGGCTGTCAATTTCGCTGTATACTACGTTTTATTCCCTAGATCCTTATGATACTTTCCGATTATTTATGATGTCTTACCAAAACCTAATTTTAAAAACAACAATTTAATATGCTTGTAATATTTCTGATTTTCCAATGACAGTTATTTGATTTTAATTAAAACATAATATTTGAAAAAAGACGTCCAGAGTAGTTGTTGAAACTCAAGATGGTTAATGAATATCCTATTGACGCGGCTTATCGAGGAGGATAAATTGCTTATTAATAGGCTCTCGTCTACCTTTTTATCGTTTGTTTAACGAACAGAAAGTGTTTATACCTTTTAAGCTCGCTGGATTCATGAAGTCCGTGAGCATTGCGTTGATGACTTCATTAACTATGTAAAATAGGAGGGTTTTGGATTATGAATTCGTTTAATGAATGTGTTCTCATTAACGAGATGATTGATATCGTGGAATCAATATTTTAAAAACAGTTATCAATTTATCTTTTAAATGTATATGTTGGGACCTGTGGATCTTCTAACTTTGAGACTTTAAATCAACGTAAACTTCAAATTGTTGAAACTCAAGAGGGATATTGGATGTCCTATTAACAGCAGCTTATCGAGATGACAAATTGCTTATTGATAGACGTCCGTCCTGCTGCTCGTTTGTTTAACGAACGCGGAGAAATGTTAATACAATTTAAAGAAAGCGAGGCTTGGTTCATGAAGGAGCCATGATAACATTGCGTTGAGGACTTCATTAACAATGTGAGATATTTGTGGATTATGAATTCGTCTAATGTATGCGTTCATCATGGATTGAGATGACTGGAATGATACGAAATCAATATGGATAATGAGCTCTCCAATTATATTTTTTAAATTTATATAATAACCTGAAGATCTTCTAATATTTTATCCTTTTTTAGAATCTTATTTTAAAATGTAAGGTGGTTAGAGGCTGTCAACTTTCACAGTACACTATGTTTGTTTCCTAGATTCTCATGGTACTTTCGATTATTTGATATCTTACCAAAATTTAATTTAAAAAAAAAAAACATAAGAATATACCTGTACATGTTCTACAGCGCAAATTTATTAAATATTTATCATATCTTAATTATAATGGTTATTCCGTCATTAACGATATCAAATTAATATATTGTGCAAACATATTGGCTGCCAAGAAATGATTTTTTTAATAGAGCTTGAATATTGATATTTAGTCCTTGTTCAGCATTAAATGATGCAAATGCAAGTTATTAACATATATGCAAATGTAAGTATTTACATATATGCAAGTCGCAAAGTTATTTACATATTTATTAGCTGTCAATAATAAATACTGTCTCTATTTACTTGATCCAGTCGCAATAACTTTTGCGTGGAATACAGTTCAACCTTATTTGTTCTGAGAGAGTCCTTTATTTCGCTGATCCCTGACAGACATAGGAAAGTCTTAAACCTATCTCTTACAACATATTCTCTTTGTTATTTCTCACCCGGCTTCTACGTAATTATTTTGGTTTAGTCTCAGGCAACATGTATATCGAGTTTCTTACGCTCTGACGGGAGAGAAATAGAGGATCCTCTTGTTTTGGCAACCGCTTGAGTTCCCATGGACTTTCAAATAGAACTACAGGGCAGAATTATTGAAATTTATCATCTCTAATTAGGAAATATTACTGCTCGTTCAATGTTCAATGTTCAATGTTCAAAATAAATATTTTTCCATTATTTTTTTTTTTTTTAAGAAATAATCTTTAATTGAACTTGAACAGTGATATTTTACCTTTGTTCAGCATTCAAAATGATACAATGCAAGTTATTTACATATTTATTCTAATGTAAATATTGTATACTTAAAAGCTCCAGTCTCATGTCAACTTTAATAAGGGAATACAGGGAAAACTTTTTCCAGTTCTGAGATATTTCCTGATCCCTGTCAGACATGGGGAAGTCTTTAAACCTATCTCACAGCATATTTTCCTCGTTTATTCCGCATTAATAAATACGCAATTACTGTTTAGTCTCGGGCAACTCAAGTCCTATTTACCAAATAAAGTTAGTTAATGTTGTTAATGATAACAAATTTAAAATATTTGTTCAAAATAAAAATCATCCAAATTAAGTTATTGTAACTCATGAGGGATATGGATATTCTTATTAAATGCTGTCCTATTGAGGATTATAAATTGCTTATTAATATGCGTCCTTCTTTTTCTCGTTTGTTTAACGAACGAGAAAGTCCTTAATACCGATTTAAAAATTCTTAAGTGTAATCTCATGATCGGGCATGGAGAACATTGCGTTGAAACCCATCTATGTAAAAGGGACCTTTTGGATTATGAAATTCGTCTAATGTAGCGTTTTCTCATGGAACGAGATGATTGAAATTATCCGTGGAATCAATATGGATATTGGAGTTTCAATTGATCTTTTAAATTATATATTAACCATCAGATCTAATGTTTTATCTTTTAGGATCAATTTTAAACTGAAAAATCTAGAGGCCATCAACTTTCCTATACACAATTTATTTCCTACACCTTCATGGTACTTTTTCGATTATATATATATCTTACTAAAACAGTAATTTTAAAAATCTTCGACAACCACCGATAAACAATGCCTGTAATGTCCTTATTTTCAAATGATTATAATTTTATTTTAAAACTTTAAATTAACTTAGTTTTTAAAGTGTCGACGCTGAGTAGTTGTTCAAACTCAGAGGGATATTGGATGTCCTGTTAACGGCAGATTATCGAGGATGATGAATTGTTCATTAATAGGCGTCCGTCTCCTTTCTCGTTTGTTTAACGAACGAGAAAGTGTTAATGCCGATTTAAGCTCATGATTCATTGGGTTTGTATGAAGGCCATGAGAACATTGAGTTGATTACTTCATTAACTATGTAAAGGGGAGAGTTATTGATTATGAATTTAATTCGTCTAATGTATGTGTTCTCATGGAACGAGATAACTCAATTATCCATGGAATCCATATGGATAATGAACTCTCACATTTTCTTTTTAAATTTATATGTTGATCTGTAGATCTTCTAATTCTTCTATTCTTTTTAGGATCTAATTTTAAAATTTAAGAAGGCTAAAGGCTGTCATCTGGAGCTCGTTACCATGGAAGAATAGGGGGAATGTATGGATAAGATTTTCAATACGTTTATAATTAGTGAATTTCTAAATATCAAAACGCATTGCAATATCGTTTTTGATTTCACTCATAAAATACTGTCACTATTTACTTGCTCCAGTGGCTATAACGTTTTTGAAGGAAATATAGCGCAATAAAACATTATAATATTGCTTTGATACAAAATATTTTTAATTAATTAACCCTTTGCACTCGAGGGCTCCGGAGCGGAGCCATTTAAAATATGTCTTTAAGATCGAGGGCTCCGCTAGGAGACAATGCAATTAACAATATAAATAATGCATTTTTTTAATGTATATCAAACATTGATGTGAATATGATCTTCTCACTAAAAAATTCGAGTTGTTGGTAATAAGAATGAAAAAAATTCGAGTGCAAAGTGTTAAATATTTAAAAATATAAATTATTATTAATTATATATATTAATATAACATATAATTATATATATATATATATATATATAATTATATTTAAATTCAAGTAAAATAATTGTAGCTATACTCAAAACAATTTGATTTTTAAATTGCAGCCACTCGTTTCGTATGTCTGGCAATACTTACTGCAGCGAAGCAGCAGCTCCCGTTTTATACAGACTGTTTTTCCTCTGCAGTGACCATGTACTATTCTGGGGCGATTGAATATAACACCGTTCATTTTTTTTTTTTTTTTTGCTATTAACTGCGATGTTTATTCTTATTTAATTTTAACTTAAATAAATAATTGCTACATAACGTGGGCATATCATAATTGACCCTGTTTTCCCCTTTTTACAAAATTTATTTAATATTATTAATTTAATAATATATAATACACTTTTCTGAATATTCTCATTTCTAATAATTCATATTTGTAATTCATCAGATTTTCATGTGATACAAACTAATATTATTGTTATGAAATGAATGTCAAACAGCTGCATATTCCACAATAAAAGTAAAAATAGCGTAACAATATTGTTTTTAACCGTGTTTCCCCCCCCATTTGTGGTTTAGGAGAAATATTCAGTAGGAGAACCTGCGCCTCAAATATCTCCATCTAACCGCTACCAGTTACAATCTGGTTGCCCAACCTGCATAACACAATTTGTTATATTATTGCATGCGATGATTCGTGTGATATCCATATAAAATGTATGCATATCATTAGTTAATATATTTAATAATCAAATCAAAAATTCTATAATAATCAAAGCAATTTTAACATCCAATTTATTGTAAACTTAATTTTTTTTTTATTGAAACCATACTTCTGGAAACCTTTATCGATGGTTTATAAATAAAACAAAAAATAAATTGTAAATATTTATTCTATATAATCATAGTTTAAGAAAATAACACTAAATTTATATTATATAATATTAGGTTTTTACAGGGCAAATAAATCGGAAATCGAGCTACAAATAACATCAAACTGAAGTGAAAAAGAGAGTCGAATGTTTTGGAACATCACAGGCAGAGGTTTTCCTTTTTCAAATAATTTTAAAGTGAGTTGCAATAGAAAATTGGCATTTCTTGCCTGAGCAGACGTGTTTAAAGTGACATCAGCTCAAAAAACTGAGAGCTGGGAAAGTGGTTAGTGTGAAGTGATTGAAGTGAAAACAGAATTCTGTTCGGCTGAAATGAAAAATGACTGAGTGTTTTTAGATATGATTCAAAAAAAAAAAAAAAAAAATTCCGCCAAAGGCGAAATAAGTGGAAAATCGCCACTTTCCATTTTGATACAATCTCGATTTCGCTTTTAACCTTGAGACAAGTTTCTAGATTTATTTTTATAGTTTTTTTTGTCAAAGAAATCAAATTGTTTTTTGATGCAATTTATAAAATAAATTCGACATTAAATATCTCGAATTTCTAACATTTTATTGATTTTAAAAAATAGATCACAATAATATTTGTCAATATTTTTTCATGCTGTATAACTATTTTACTTTTATATAAAATATATTAAAATTTGCGAAAAAAATTTTTTTACCAACTTTATTAATATTTAATTATGTATTTTTAAAGAATGTTGATGCCTGACGTTTTTATAAAAATGTATTAATGTACCATCAAAATTTTGTATCTATGTTTAAAAAAAGGTGTTTTATAATCTCAAAAGATAAAATGGCGCTAAACTATTTTATACATTGTTTTTTTAAGCGGGTTAGTTGAATTTAAATTGTTTCTTAAAAAGCTGTTTTTAAGTTTATATTTATTAAATTATGAAAAATTCTTGGCAACCTATATTGTCTAGAATCATCATCGTCATTATCATCATCATTGGCGCAATAGTCCCATGGTAGGCCAAGGCCGTCTGTCTACTGGCAGATTTCGAGACAGAAGTTGTTTTTTTACGGGGTAGGGTTGTCAACATTACGCCCAATAGCCATATTAGACCGAGATCTACAGTTTAATGTGGATTCTGAACCACTATAAGCATCCATAGCACCACCGGGACTAAACCCGAAACCTGTGCCACCGAGATCCAGAGCGCTGGCCCCAAATGTCTCTCTTCTTCATCGGTGCAACAGCCCGACAATGGACTAAGGCCTTCTGCCTATTGGCACATTTCTAGACAGGAGATGTTTACTTTTTACGGAATAGGGTTGTCAACTCTACGCCCAACTCTATATACTCATATGAAACCAGGATCTATGGTTTAAAGTGGATTCTTAACCACTACAAACATCAATGGCACCACCGGGATTCGAACCAATAAACTGTGATACGCAGCGTCAGAGTCTAGTCACTCATTCAATGTATAGAATAATTCTTATTATTCAATACTAACAATGTCTTGTTAATAATTTTATTTAAAAAAAGATGAAATTTTTTTTGAGATTTCTATATTTTATTTTTTTCTTTTGAAAATTCAATTTCTTATAAGCATTTGATTTTTGAAGCTGCATGCATATATAATTTTTTTTTTACCACCTTACAACAATGAATTCGTTTTGAAATTCTCAAAAATGATTTTACCAAGAATCTTTCTGTGCAATGTTATCATTTCATTCGCAATATGAAAAGAACGCGAGGATATCTTTCTGTGATAAGTATATTCAATATACAAGAAAATATTTCTTCTAGTTTTTTTTTTGAGACAATGAAAACAGCAAGAATCTACTTTGATCTTAGAGATGGATGTTCAAAAATTCTCTTTGAATTCTATAAATTTTAAAGTTTACTTGATTAAAAGTGAATCAAATGAATATTTTTTTTTACCTGGTGAAGACAAAGAAATATACACACGTTTTTTATCAAAATTTATTCAAACTTTCACTAAAATTTGTATTACAACGAATTTCGAAAAAAAAATCTCATAAATTATTCATTATGCAATATCGGAATTTTTTTTCCACAAACAATTATCATAATTATCAATTAATACAATTACAACAATAATAATAATTAGATCATTAATAACTAATTAAGTTTATTTAAATGTGTATTTTTCTTTATTTTAAATTTGATTTATACGTCTTTAAAAGAGCAAAAAAATTAAAATTTGCAAAATTTAAAAAGATCATACGTCAGCTTCCATTAAAAATAATTTTATCTTGATTTTATTTAATTTGATTGTAAGTAATTGTAATTTATTGTCCAGTGAAACTTGCTATATGTATGTAATATTATAATAAAAAAAACCTACTTATTGTAAAGCTAAGAAACTCACAGTAAAATTTACCACTTTACATTTGAAGGGTGTCATACAAATGTAACTGATATGTTCCATCAGAAATTTGGAGCAGATATCAATTTGTTCGCATCACACTATATCAGACTTCAACAAGAAATTTCTGCTTTCATAGCTTTTTCGGTTTCAGACATTACACTCTAGAGATTCCTTTTCAATTCGTAGGTGCTTTTAAATTGGAATTTCCAAAGACATTTTTTGATGCGTGGAAGATGATATGATATGGATTCTGCACCAGTTTTTTGTTACCTTGTTGAAAATTGAACAGTTGACCAGATTTTATTTTCACTACAACAGTATTCCAATCTTCATGTCATACATAGTTATAAAATGCATTTCATGAAGATATTAGATTTAGCGTTTTCATAACTTCCAATTTTATCTTCAGTAAATAGATTGCAACTGAAGTCTAGACCAGCGAACTAAAAACTTTTTGATTGGAACTAAGACGAAAATAACCAAAGTTGCACACCATATAATGCAATATAGTATAACAGACAAACACACATATACATATATAGATATCTGTACGAGATAGATATATACGAGTTATTTATTTATTTTAAACAATATGCATACATTTAAATTAAATAAAAATTTAAATTTTTAATTATAATTTAACGTAGGCAACAGGATTGCATTTTTTTTTTTTGTAATATTGGAAGAACATATTTTGATGTAATTCGAAGGTCTGGTTTTGATTCTAATTCATTAATCAATTAATGTGATTGGAGAAAACCCTACTTCACATAGGCATGTAAAATCAAATAATAAGACTGCATTCGTTGATGTGCTTACTAAATGTGGATATCTAGTTAAATCTGGACAAAGCCACCAATGAGAGAACTTCGCATTCTCGTGGTATGCACAAACACACTCACAAGTGATCAGAAGCCTACCTCTATAGCGTACCTCAAGTATCACTTTCTGTACCTTACTATGGAGACCACTGGTTTAGACGATCAAATTTGAGTTTATTAAATAATGCTCCCATTCCTCTTTAAGACTTTCAATCCCAATATTGAACTATATAGTTATTGATTGCTTTCAAACTCGCAATGAATTTTAATAAATTAGAGTTTTACAAAAAGCATTGAAGATTTAATAAAATAAGATAAACTGAATTGAAAATTAAAGAAACTAGTGACTGACAACTTCAAATAACTAACTAATTTCTACTCATTTTACAAAAACTAATGCTGTTCACACTATTTTGAAAACAACACCTGTAAATATATTTTTGGCAGAAACTTAAATTAATGAAACATAAAATTACTTTATGAGAGAGTCGAAAATATTATGTTAAGCACTTTGGTCCTTTGAAACTTTTCGCCCAAATACATTAAGTTAAACTTTATTTTAATCTAGATCTATGTTTAAAAATCCATACTAGATAGAGATATTAAAACTTTTTTTAATGTATAATATTCCAAGCCGACTAATTATTATATAATTTATAAATAATTATGTGCCTGGTCATATAAATTCAGTCTAAAAGAATATTCATTTGAAATTTCAGTCATTAAAAAGTTGTGAAGGAAATTTGTACAAATTTTATTTATTAGGTAAGATAAAATTAATAAAAAATACCAGTATTGGTATTTTTGTACAGAAATGAATACCACATTTAAAGTGACAGAATACAAAAATTAAAAGAATAAATATATTTCCTAAAATAACTAACATTATTACTTTAATTTTCTTTATTTTTTAATCAAATGATCAGTTACATAAGGCCAACAGAAAATAAAAATTAAATTATTTTCGTTCATACAACAAAGGGGTTTAAAAATAAAATTGAAAAATGGATGATTTCACATTTTCAAAGATGGTTTCGACAGGATTTGGAGCTAGTATGCTTCTGTATATACGTGACAATTTACCAGTATACATCTGTTGGGAAGAATTGATTGCTTAAGATGAATCAATTAGTTGGACAAAATAATACCGATCTTGATTTCCTCCTTCGGTGACATCTAAGGAGGATGACGTCTTCTTCGATAACATCTAAAACATTCAAGGCTTTTTAATGTGTAATTCAGTTGGAATTGGACTCAAGACTTCCAGTCGATGTTTCAAATTTTCGAAAAATACCAGGTAATTTCGAAAACATGATGGCGTTGTATATCACGACCGTAGGCCATAGATGTATATATCATTGACAGTGGTACTACTTGTGGGTTGTTGTCTATCAAAAATCATTGTAATTATGTAATAGAAAAAATATAATGGTGCATGTCATTTTATACGTTGCTCCTACATGAGCCAAAGTTTTCGCTCAAAACTTGATATATACTCTACTTTATTTGCGCTATCTTGTAATTGCATCACCAATTTTTTTCCATCTTGATCACTTAATCTCCAAATCATTTTCCATCTTCTAACGGAGATTTGTTGCAGAATTCAAAAGTTTTTCGAAGTATTATACCGAATGCTTGTCTTACCAAATTCATAATAGAAATATATGAGGAATTTGTTTCAGAAATCTTTAGGAAAAGTTTCTTTATGTTTGTCACCATGAAGATAGCATCCTAATATTCCAGCAAGTTGACAAATTGCATATTAGTTTACACTTCAAATATTATTGTAACCATGCTTCCTCCTACGCACTTATAGAAGCGGCACCCTGTGAGTTTCGGCTTCGGGCTGGAGTCCTTCCACAAATCTATAATTACCTGTCTTTAAATGTGTTAAATATTGTATGTCTCTAATTGCATGTGTGGGAGTCTGTGTGTGTCAATAATGTTGTGAGTTCTCCAACCTGTGCCTCAAGTATCTCAACCCAAACCACACCCAGTTACATTATGTAGTTTGCACTTAAATCTTTTCTTTAAGTCGAAGGAAATGAAACTTGATACTTTCTGAAACACAAACCATTGTCGATGGCTCTACTCGAAACTTGTGCAGTCTATGGCAGTATTGGTTGTGATACCTGCTTTCAGAAAAAAAGAAAATCGATAAATATTTTGATAGCTTGTGTAGATTTTTCCCATAGACAATAAGATTAATTGTAAAAATTTTCCTAGTTTTGTCTTATAAAACACAGCAAATTAAAAAAAAAACTTTAAAAATAATTCTTCTGAAAAGCAATGTACAATGTTGTCTCACATAAATAATACAATAACAAAGCTGTGTAGTATGTATTTAATCACTCAAACTATGGTTTATCTATTAGACTCAAACTATGACTTTCTATCTTTTCTTGAAACAAAGTTCTGTATAATAAATTTATTTTCAAATTAAAATTTAAATTTATAAAGTAGTAAAATTATTTTTATTTACATTTGTTTCAAATTATTTTCATTATTTTACAAATCGAAATTTTTATAAATATTATTATTTTTATTTCCATTATTAATAAAAAAAAAAAAAAAGGCAGTATTTAACAAAAAGATACTTAAGAATGACAAAAATGCAAATATTTTTTAAAAGTGATTATTTCTATCCTAAAAGAATCCAGGAAGAAATCCAGGAAGCTTTCGTAACATTAAAATGCTTTTAATCTTTAACCATAAGAGTTTAAAGTTAAGCCTGTTTTCATATTTTTTATTCTTTAATTGCGGCTGAATTGTTTTTTTTTAATGAGAAATAGAAAAAAAAAAAAATTATTTTTAATTATTTTGGGCATCTTTTTAAATTAAATTTCCCAAATATTTTGCGCTTTTTTTTATTATTTTTGTTTTTTAATTTGAAATGCTGTCATCAGAAAGTTTTTTAGAATTGTTTCTATTTTTTAAATTATATATTTTTTTTAAGATTTATTTGTGTTTGTGTTTTCTATTTTGAATGCTTTTATGTACATATTTATTTTATATATATAATAATAACAATTGCAGTTATCAAAAAGAAAATTTATTCAAAAAGTTTTGGGAAAAGATGTTTTTAAATCATTTGTTGAATTTTTTTAGCATTTTATATTAATTAATTTTATTGCATTTTGTAAATTATTTTCAATTTTTATTTATTAAAATCATTTGAAATGCATTTACCAAAAACTATCATGTTTAGTTATCAAAAAATAATTTTTATTTATTTAAATTTTCAAATAATAATTTTTAATGTTAAAAATTTTAATAATTTTAAAATTTTTTGCATAATAATTTTAATATTAAACATTTAATAATTATTTTATATTTTTTTAATTTTTTTAATACTAAAAAATTTAATAATTTTTTATATTTAATTTTTAAATAATAATTTAATAATTATTTTATATTTAATTTTTAAATAATAATTTTTAATATTAAAAAATGTAATAATTATTTTATATTTAATTTTTAAATAATAATTTTTAATATTAAAAAAATTAATAATTATTTTATATTTAATTCTTAAATAATAATTTTAATATTAAAATAATTTAAAAATTGTTTTATTTAATTTTTTAAATAATAATTTTTTAATATTAAAAATTAATAATAATTTTATTTTTAAATATTTTTTAATATTTTAAAAAAAATTTAATTTTTAATTTTTTAAATAATAGTCGTTAAAAATATCATGCTAGTTGAATATCATAGTTAGAATTTAATAATTTTACTTTTATCTATTAATAATTTTACATGAATTTTAAGTTTAAAATTTGTAACATCTTATTGATTATAATATGTATATTGTTTAAATAAATGAATAT
This sequence comes from Caerostris extrusa, assembly GCA_021605095.1. NCBI lineage: Eukaryota > Metazoa > Arthropoda > Arachnida > Araneae > Araneidae > Caerostris > Caerostris extrusa. Next base: position 11,155 of record BPLR01008769.1, on the reverse strand, counting down.
TAATATAATAAGTAAATGAATAAATGAAAAAATGAATATGAATATTAATAAATGATATATTAGCTAATAAATAAATAAGAAAAAAATAAATAATAAATGAATAAATATAATAAAGGAATAAGAAAAATATTGTTAAAATAATAAAATAAATGGCAAAGATATGCTTTGAAATTAGCGTATTCTTTTCTCTTTGGAAAAATGTGTATAATTGAATATTAACACATGAATTCTTTAACATTTTTAAAAATATTCTTTTAAGATATGTAAATGCTGATGCCACTAAATGTCAAGAATGTACTCATTTCAAATCTTTGAACATTATTTCCTTTTTCTTTTATTTCACCAAAACCGATAATGGCAACAGAACAAAAAATCGTTTCCAATTCTTTTACCGAAAGTTCACTCGCATTCGAAAGTAATAGTTTTAACAATACAACATATTATCCATCCATTAAACAAACTCCATGTCTAATGGTTTTCTCCAAACATTCCATTAAACAATTTCAGCTGCGCTGCCGAAGTTCTGACAGATGCCCCTCCCCTTCCATTATCTGTCAAAAACGCTGCCACGAAATTTATACAGAAATGCGCTGAGTTAGTTCCTCAAGGTTAAATTACTTCTCTTTAAATGGCAACAACCTGCCTCACGTGTTGACGAAGACATGCAGCTGATTAATAGGTTATACAGAATGATGATTAAATTATGAATTTATGAAAGGGCTTGTTATATAGTGTGAATAGGTATGTAAATTTAATTCAATTATATGAATCCTGTCCTTTCAAGACTCTTTTAAAATGTAAATTAATTTATAACAAAGTTATCGTTAAAATTGTTACCACTCTATCAATATTTTCAAAGCCATATGTGTTACTTTAACCTTCAATGTTGTATCTTTTATCTGTAATAACAGTAACTTCGCATCAGTGTTGAGATAAATATAGTATTATATTAAATTTACACATTAATTTATATATATATATATATACAGAAATCTAGGTTACAATATTATTTACAAAAAAAAAAAAATGAAATTTATTGATATAAATTTGATTCACAAGTGGAGTTCACTCAAATGTCAAAGATTTTCAGAGTTCTCGACTCTATGACGTATCTAATGTACCTGGTCTCCGGCAGACCTTAATTATCATACGACGGGATACACGAAACCACAAAAGTTTTCACTTTATAAACAAGCAGAATCTCCAGCCTGTTCAGTCACTTTACAGAAAAAAGAAAAACAACAATTCTTGTCGACTCATCGCAGAACACTCTTCCTCTCCTTTTCCAAAAACCTCCCTTTAGGAATAGCCATCAAGAGGGGATCAACTTCAAATATCTTCTCAGTGGAGTGGACACTTCCTCAGCCCAATGTCTATCACCAATCACGATGTAGTCCTATTCCATCTGTAATTGTTTTGACCTGTATAGGTCCAACATACAATCGCAAATTTCATGATGTATCATTATCCATGACACTATTAATCTTCTGTCAGATTTGAGTGGCAGGTTGTTCTCATTAGAACAAAACACTAATTGCATGTAATGTAAATATCCTTGACACAGCTTATCGGCTGTCACATTTGAGTGATAGATTTTATTATGCACTTGTTATGCATTCCTTTCCTCTAGGAACAGAAGTGCTTTTATCTTTTTCGTTAGAAAAATGTTACGTATGGAATGCTATATTTTAATGCGAGATATTTACACACAAGTCAAATCTTCATAAAATATATTATTTCTGAAAATTGTGACTTCAACACTTGCTACCAGCGAATATGAAGCTGTACCTTTCTACAGGTTGGCTGCTCGTGTTTCTACCAGATCATATATCTGGTTATTAGATCATAATGTAAATATAAACACAAATTTAGTAACTTGTTCCATATGAAATGAATGAGTAGACAAAAAGTTAAAAGCACAAATTTTTTTGAACATATTTAATTAAAATATACTGTATCTACATCAATGCAACTCTGCCATGGATTGCAAAACATTTTAATTCAGTTTCAAAGAACACCTTTGATTTATAGTTAAAAATACAATAAAGACTAAAAATAAATTTTGTGATTGACAATAAAAGACAATAAAGTTTTGACGAGACAGTAAAGTTTTGTGATTGAAAAAGCGTTTATTCTTAAAAACTATTCCAAAATGTTCAAAGAAATTTTAGCTTAGTAGGAAATTGAAGCCACGTAATGAATTCCAAAAATGGCAGAAAACAGGAATTACAATTGATAAATTTATTTAATTTCGCTGCGCTGATTTCTTTTAGAATAAACAGGTGTTTCACAAAGAATCTACTTAATAACATTTCATTATATTTTATTGGCACAATAATACAAAAAGTCACTTTTATCAAATAATGTCAGTTACACAATATAAACTATAAATAATTGTACAACTTAATCTTTAGCAAAAATTAAATCCTTATTTACATAATATTTCATAATCACTGAATTACAGTTATTTGTGTTAAGATAAAATTTCAGCATCTTGATATATGAGACTAACATCACAATTGATCGATAATCATCCGTATCACTGTCGCTAAACGCTGAGATAATAACTATGCAATTTGGATATTCCATAATTAATCGAAGACGTTACCAATACCCCTTCAAGTCATAATTAAGTCATCATAATAAATGGCCGCAATACATCACCTAATTTCCAAGATTTTCTATTGTTTATAAATAATCCTGCCACGATTTTTTTTTTTTAAATCATATAACCACTTTAAGTAGGTTACTCATAATGATCTGTGAATAAAGTTACAATTATGAAACATAGATTAGTAAATAAAATAAAAAGGAATGATGAAATAATGCATAAATATGTGCTACAATATGAAAAAATTTTGTTTTGTTCGTTTATAAAGATGTTCGTTTATAAATTTGTTTAAATAAAAAATATAAAAGAAACAAATCAAACATAAATTATCAAAAACATTATGTTCTGCGAATAAAATTACAACTATAAAGCTTAGATATTATAATAAATAAAAAAAAATAATTGATGTAATATTGCATAAATATGTGATAAAAATAAAAAATTTTTTTTTTAAATTTGTTTACACAAGCACAAAGAAATAATAATATAAATGTAATGTCTGTCTGTTATTCTTGAATGGAATTTTCTCCTATAGAAATACCATTGATATACTAAAATAATGTACTTTACTGAAGAAGCTAGCAGACTTCTTGTGCCTGAATTATAAACTCATGTTTGTGAAAATTGCAATACCATGAAGGAATCGTCATAATTGAATGAAATTTAATACACAGTTGAGTGGTAGTGGTACAAATAAATAATTAAATGTTCAAAGCAAACAAACAAGAACAAGAGATCGGAATCAGTATTTGTGTAGCCACCACGCGCCGCGATAAGTGCTGCTACACGACGTGGCATGGAGTCAAACAAATTTTGAATGTTTGCCTGAGGAAGAGAGCATTCCATATTGTTTGTATGCGCACCCAAAGTTCGTGTGCAGAAGCAACAGGACGAGGATCACGAGCGAGACGCCGACCAACGAAATCCCACACATGTTCAATCGGGGACATATCCGGGGAATACGTAGGCCAAGGAAGAAGCTGTATCTGCCGCCTTTGCAAAGAAGGATTGAACAGTCCTAGCGATATGAGGGCGGACATTGTCCTGTTGAAATACAGCGCCTGGCAAGCTTTGAAGGAAGGGAACAGCTTGAGGCTGTAGAACTTCACCTGATGTACCGGTTGCTGTTCAGATTGCCCACAATTCTTAGCAATTGAGATCGTCCATGATATACTATGGCACCCCCCCAGACCATAACTCCGGGTGTTCGTCCACTGTGGCGTTCGATAATGCACTCGGAAGGTGGTGTTCACCGGCATAGTCGTCTCACACGAATGTGGCCATCATGATACCACAAATTAAAAGGGATTCGTCAGAAAACACGACATGCTGCCAATCAGCATGCCAGTCTCTATACTGAGCGGCCCATTGTAACCGCAGGCGGCGATGGTTTAGCGTGAGACGGATCCCGTATAAAGGGAGTCCTTGCGCGCCGTCCACGCTGCAGCAGACGTCTAAGAATTGATGAAGTACACAATGAAACACCTGTAGCTATTGACCACTGTGCTGCCAATTGCCTACAGGAAGCTCTACGGTCCGTCATCTCCATGCGGATCAGTTGTCTATCCTCGCGAGCTGACGTCACATTTCGGGTTCTACTCCGGATTTCCGAGTTGTCCGACACTCGTCCGTCCACTGCTTCAAAGACGCATCACTGTGCTGCTGTTACGCTGCACACGAGCGGCTACTGCACGATAAGACAATCCAGCTTCACAAAGGCCGATGATTCTCCCCGTTCAAACTCTGTAAGTTGTTCAAATCTCGCTCTCTTCCGTCGAAGAGGCATAAGTAACGATTGAGCTAACGTTTACCACTAGCAGATAACCACCGATAACCATACACGTCTCGCTACAGCCGTCTATTTATTCGGATCCATCCGCCGTTCAGAGGGCGCTACTCAGCATACTCATGCTCTACGGATTTGAAATTCTAATCATTTGCATATCATGCGCTTTCCTGCAATTTGCATTTCCTGAAAATTTCAGCTCTCTCGCGTAAGTCCTTCATGGTGTTGCAATTTTCACAAACATGATTTTACATATCCATCACTTTGAAAAACCCTTTTTTAAATAATCATGACATGCAATGATTTGGTAAAAATAACACCCTATATTGCAATATTCGAAGTTAGTATGCAAGCTTTCTATATGAAGCCAATTATAAGGAATATATAGAATTCGTCTTCACAACAGATCGATCTCACCAGAGCAAGGGAAAAAAAAGAATTCTTCAGCAGCTTTTCTATTTAGGTGCAGCCACAGAAAATAAACCATTTACTTCATACTTACTCTTCTGGATCGCTGGTTAAGTTTGTCTCGTTTCGATAAATTCTTCAGACCATTCCCTCTTTTGGATGATATGCCTGGAGATACAGAAAAAGGAAAGTTTAACTGCAAGGAAAAAGAATGAAGACTTTCTTAACGATACAGATATTAGAGTATATTTTCAGAAACTAAAAAAAAATTTCATCCCATAAAAGTACTTTTTATCAGATAAATTGTATACGGTTTTTAAAATAAAATCGTAAAACTTACTTTTCTCTCTCTCTCTCTTGACAATCAATTGCCGTTCTATTTCTTCAGTGGTTTACAGCAACAATTCTCCTCACTAAAAGCAATTCTTCTTTAGTTTTCCAACTAAAATTTTTTTAAGCCTTTTCGTATCAAAAACAACATGAGTTGCTTTGAGGGTTTTTGAAACTATTTTGAAAATACCTAACTTGATTTTTTAGCATGTGATTAGACGAGTTTTACCTTTTTTATACCTTTTTCAATTTTTTTCTATAATACTCTTTCTAAAGCTATTAAAAAGAAGGAAATTTTATGTTTAACCCACACGTATATATACATAATTGGAGGTATGATGGCCGAGTGATTAGCGCTTTGAGTGCTCGGTGACACAGGTTCAGTTTGGAGTCTCGAGTTCCATGTGAATGTTTTTAGTGGTTCGGAGTCCACTTTAAACCGTAGGTCGGGTCTAAATCGACTAGTATTAATTCTATTACCCCCACACCACATAACGTTGCTAGAGCTGAGTTGCTCCTTTAGAGTTGGTAATAATATGGGTGAGAAGTCTAATTGGAATCTCTGACACTCGACGACGGTCATTGGGACCGGGTTGTGCGGCTTAAAAAGTGGATTCGAACCACTACAAATATCCATGCCACCGCGAAGATTCAAAACCTGAAGCCAGTGAGACCAACCGCCAGAGCGCTGGCCAATTGAAACCATGTCAGTCTAATCGCTAACTAAAATAAAAATTCTTTGATGCAAATTAGAATAGCTAATTTGCATCAAAGAATTTTCTTATTTTTAATATCGCAATTCGCAAAAAAAATTTGTATCAGAGATTTAGGTGTTTTTGTAGTGCGTATGTCTGCTATTCTTGAAACGGATTTTATCCTGTAGGAACACAATGCCCTGACGGAGAACTGGCTAGCCCTTTGGAAAATTGGTACCAGAGGCTTCAGGTTTGAATCCTGGCTGATGTTTGTTAGTAGTTTGGAAAAAAAAGTTGTAGTTCGTAGTTCGCTTATATCTTTATATTAGTTGTTTATTAGTTTGTTTGAAAAACTTCTAACAAAGCTTTGGCACCGAAGTTTTGTTAGTAGTTTGGAAAAAAGTTGTAGTTAGTAGTTACTACAGGTCTGGTCTAATTAGTCTAAAAGTGTGCAAAAATAACTATAAAGCGCCAAATCCAAACCACATCTATAGGAATACACCGATATATTTAAATGATATCTTTGAGGATTTCTTGTACCTTTTAATTATAAATATTAATCACTTTGAAAAAATTTTTACATAGTCATGATATGCAATGATTTGGTGTGAAATAACACACAGATTACAATATCCTGAAATAGTATGCAAGCATTCTGTATGAAACCAATACATAGAATTCATCTTACAACAGATCGATCTTACCAAAAAGAGAAAAAAGAGTTCTTCAGTTTTCTATCTAGGTGGTAGCCACAGAAAATAAACCATTTACTTCTTACTTACTCTTCTGGATCGCTGGTTAAGTTTTGTCTCCTTTTCGATAAATTCTTCAGACCATTCCTCTCTTGGATAATATGCCCGGAGATACAGAAATGAAAGTTTAACTCTTCAAAAAAAAAGAATGAAGGCTATTTTTAACAATACAGATATTAGAATATTTTCCGAAAAACTAAAAATTCCATCACATAAAAGTACTTTATCGGATAAATTGTATACACGGTTTTTAAAATAAAATCTTAAAACTTACTTTTCTCTCTTTTTCTCTCAACAATCAATGGCCGTTCTATTTCTTCAGTGGCTTACAGAAACAATTCTCTCACTAAAAGCAATTCTTCTTTAGTTTTCGAACTAAATTTTCTCTAAATGTTTTCGTATCAAAAACAATACGAGTCGCATGGAGGAGTTTTCTAAAACTATTTTGAGAAAGTACTTAACGTGGCTGTTTAGCAAGTGATAGAAACGATTTTTTGAAGTAAATCTCAATTTATAATTTACTTTTTTAAATATGATTTTTATAATACTCTGTCGTCTAAAGCTATTAGAAAAGAAAAACTTTATGTTTAACACACACTTATTATACATAATTGGAGGCCTGAGGAACAGGTGACTAAAGCTTTTGGTGCTCAGTAACATAGATGTCGAGTTAGTCGCGGAGGTGTCATGGATGTTTTTAGTGGTTTTTGAGTTCACTTTACACCGTAGGTCGGTCTAATATGACTACTACTACACCACACCACATTACTTTGTGCCTGGAAGCTGAGTTACCCCTTTACGGTTTAGGAATAATATGGGTAGCGAGTCACAACTTTGGGCACTCTGACGCTCTATATTCATATGAAGACCGGTCTTACGGCTTAAAGTGGCATCCGAACCACGCTAAAAGAAAGCATCTGCATGCAGCCGCCAAGATACGGACCCTCAAAGCCAGAGCACCAACCGAAAGAGCGCTATACAATTGGTTATCAGACCACACTTAAATACTAACTAAGTTCCAATTTGCATCAAAAATTTTTATTTTTAATATCGCAATTCACATATTCGTCTCAAAGGTTTAAACGTGATATGAGATTTAGGAGTGTGTCTGTTATTCTTGAAAAAGAATTATCTCCGATAGGAATACACTAAGATGGTGAAAATGATGGAATTTACTGAAGAAGCTAGCAGTTTCTTGGTTAATTGTAAATCTATCAGTTTGAAAAATCTTTATGTAATCATGATATACAATGATTTGATGTAAAATATGACACCATATTACAATATTCAGTTAGTATGCAAAAATTCTATATGAAGGCAATACTAAGGAATACATAAAATTTCCTCATCACAGAAAACTGATCAATCTTGCCAAAAGGAAAAAAAAATTAATTCTTCAGCTTTCTATCTAGGTGCAGCCACAGAAAATAAACTATTTACTTCTTACTCACTCTTCTGGATCGCTGGATAAGTTTTGTCTCGTTTCGATAAAATTCTTCAGACCATTTCTCTTTTGGATGCAATATGCCTGGAGATACGAAAAAAAAAGTTTAACTCCAAGTAAAAAGAATGAAGACTTTCTTTAAACGATACAGATATTAGAGTATTTTCGAAAAACTAAAAATTTCTTCCCATAAAGTACTTTATCGGATAAATTGTATACGGTTTTAAAATAAAATCTTAAAAAACTTTCTTTTCTCTTTCTCTCTTGACAATCAATGGTCGTTCTATTTCTCCAGTGGCTTACAGAAACAATTCTCCTCACTAAAAGCAATTCTTTTAGTTTTCGAACTAAAATATTCTTTAAATATTTTTTTCGTATCAAAAACAATACGAGTCGCATGGAGGGTTTCTAAAACTATTTTGAGAAAGTACTTAACGTGGCTGTTTAGCAAGTGATGAAACGATTTTTAGTAAATCTCAATTTATAATTTACTTTTTTTAAATATGTTTTTTTATAATACTATGTCGTCTAAAGCTATTAGAGAGAGAAAGAAACTTTTATGTTTAACACAAACTTATTATACAAAATTGGAGGCCTGAGGACCAGTGACTAAAGCTTTGTGCTCAGTAACAAAGATGTCGAGTTAGGGTCGCGGAGGTGTCATGGATGTTTTTAGTGGTTTTGAGTTCACTTTACACCGTAGGTCCCGGTCTAATATGACTACTACTACACCACACCACATTACTGTGCCTAGAGCTGAGTTACCCCGTTACAGTTTAGGAATAATATGGGTAAGCAGTCTAACTGGGCTCTTTTTGACGCTCTATATTCATATGAAGACCTGTCTTACGGCTTAAAAGTGGATTCCGAACCACTAAAAGCATCCACGCAGCCGCCAAGATACAAACCTCAAGCCAGAGGTACCAACCGAAAGACGCTATCAATTGATTATCAGACCACTCTTAAATCTAACTAAGTTCCAATTTGCATCAAAGAATTTTTCTTTTAATATCGCAATTCATAAAAATTCGTCTCAAAGTTTTAAGCGTCATACGAGATTTTAGAAGTGTGTCTGTTATTCTTGAAAAGAATTTTCTCCGATAAGAATACCATTGATATACTAAAATGATTTCCTTTACTGAAGAAGCTAGCAGATTTCTTGTACCTTAATTGTAAAACCCTCAGTTTGAAAAAAATAATTTTTACATAATCATGATATGCAATGATTTGATGTAAAATAACACACCATATTACAATATTCGAAGTTAGTATGCAAAAAATTCGATATGAAGGCAATATAATGGATACATAAAATTCTCTTCACAACTGATCGATCTTTGCCAAAAGAAAAAAAAAAAAATTAATTTTTCAGCTTTCTATCTAGGTGCAGCCACAGAAAATAAACCATTTACTTCTTACTCACTCTTCTGGATCGCTGGATAAGTTTTGTCTCTTCGATAAATTCTTCAGACCATTCCACTTTTGGACAATATGCCTGGAGATACGAAAAAAGAAAGTTTAACTCCATGAAAAAAAAGAACGAAGACTTTCTTTTTAACGATACAGATATTAGGTATTTTCGAAAAACTAAGAAATTTCTTCCCATAAAAAGTACTTTATCGGATAAATTGTATACGGTTTTATAAAATAAAATCTTAAAACACTTCTCTCTCTCTCTTAACCATCAATGGGCGTTCTATTTCTTCAGTGGCTTACAGAAACAATTCTCTTCACTAAAAAAGCAATTCTTCTTTTAGGTTTCGAACTGAAATTTTCTCTAAATATTTCCTTATCAAAAACAATACGAGTTGCATTGAGGGTTTCTGAAGCTATTTTGAGACAGTGCTTAACGTAGTTTTTTAGCAAGTGATTAGACGAGTTTTTGAATTAAATTTCAATTTTGTAATTTAACTTTTTAAATATGTTTTTATAATACTCTTTCATCTAAAGCTATTGGAAAATAATAATTTATCTGTGTAAATTTATATGCGATAAATTTATACATAATATAGATTATTAAAAACTTGCAGAAAGTTTCTTTTTTAATGATTTTTCTAACTTTGGGTGAATCTAATAAAAAGTCAATATAAATCACATAAAAATTATTTTTATATCTGAATCCTAAGTAACTTCAATTCACATAAAAAAAGAATTTTATTTTTTAAAATTGCAATTCATATAAAAAAAAAAAATTCTTATCAAAAGATTTAAATGTCATAGAAGATGTTTACATGTGTGTTTGTTATTTTTAATGGAATATTCTTCCATTTCATTATAATACCATTGGTACTCGTATCAATCATATACCTTCTCCTAGAGGAAGGAGATGGTCCATCGGTATACTAAAAATGGTACTCTTTATTGAAGAAGTTAGCATACTCCTCGAACCTTAACTGTAAATATCTATTACTTCGAAAAGCACTTTTGTACATAATCATGACATTCAATGATTTGGTTTAAAATAACACCCCATATTACAATATTCGAAGTTAGTATGCAAGCATTCTATATGAAGCCAATATAAGGAATGCATAGAATTTCGCTTCACAACAAATCGATCTTACCAGAGAAAAAAAAAGAATTCTTCAGTTATAAACAAAAAATACTTCTGCAAATTCACATCAAAAGATTTAAACGTTGTAATAGGAGATATTTAGGTGTGTATCTGTCATTATCCTATAGGAATACCATTGACATCCTAAGATTTAGTGCCATTTACTGAAGAAGCCAGAAGATTTTATTTTACCTTAATTGTAAATCGATCACTTTGGAAAAAAACCTTTTTATATGTTATGCAAAAGGATCTGATGTAACATAACACACTATGTTGCAGACATTTTGTATGTAGCCAATGTACGAGTAAGGAATGCATAGAATTCCGCTTCACAACGAATCGATCTTACCAAAAGAGAAAAAAGAAGGATTCTCCAGCTTTCTATCTAGGTGCAGCCACAGAAAATAAACCATTTACTTCTTACTTACTCTTCTGGATCGCTGGTTAAGTTTTGTCTCGTTTCGATAAATTCTTCAGACTATTCACTCTTTGGATAATATGCCTGGAGTTACAGAAAATAAAGTTTAACTCCTAAAAAAAAGACGGAGGCTTTCTTTAACGATAGCAATACATCA
>BPLR01008768.1:0-41383 GCA_021605095.1 Caerostris extrusa | reverse complement strand
AATATTTGTTAAAGTCTTGCTTATTGAAATAAAATTCCCTAATTGATGTCATTCTTTCTTTTCTTTAAAAAAAAAAATATTTCAAAAAATTTACTAAGAATTGACTTTAAGCTTGATGTTGTTGTTAATTTCTCATGACCAAGCTTCCAACAACAATAATAAACATTTTAATCAGAATAATTATTAATTAAACAAATCAGCTTCTTCTCATATCAAATAAAAACAAGTAATATAAAAAAAATTTTAAGTCAATTCCTACTTAGGTCAACAAAGAAAAATTTTATTTTACTTACTTTTTATTAAATAATTACAATTAATATAAATATGCGTATACATATAACGGAATCACAATATTAAGTGGCAAAATGACATTTCTTCAATTTTATTTTTTTTTGAGAAAAATCCTTCATTCTAACCACTAAGCCACAACTGCTAACTCTCTCTCGAAAATCATTTGGATAAAAACGTCTACTTCAAGCACAATTCAAAAAATTTATCAAAAAATTATTGATTTTCTCAAGAATTGAACTCGCATTCTTCACATTCATGTGAAAAATACTGAAATTTTTTGCATTTTACCGATTGAGCTACTGCCTGTTGATTTCAATTTTCATTACAAACTGCTAAAACTCTATTTAAAGGATTAAAAATAAATTAAATTAAATTACTGAATTAATATTTGAAAAAGCTGTATTAACATCAAGTGTCATCCACTACAATTTCAATAAAATGTATTTTAACTTGAGTAGATGAATAAAAAGTATTTTATGAACGATTGAAAATTTGCACAAGATATATAAATATATATATAGGGAGAGTGTGAACTAATAGTAGGAATTGAAGAAAAAAAAAACTTTATTAACACCAAGTGTCATCCACTACACGTTTTAAAAATGTATTTGAACCCGAGTGGAATAATAATAAAGTATTTTATTAACGCTTGAAAATTTGAACAAGATATATATAGGGAGTGTGAACTAATAGTAGGAATTTAATAAAAATATCATTTCAACGTTGTGAACGGTCAACACATGCTATGAACATTATCTGTTGACAGCCCACTCTTTAACCCCCGAAGACTTGTTAAGAAAACCATTTTTCTGATGTTCAATCCAGAGAACAGAACAAAAGATTTCCCGCCAACGCGTCTTTTTATTGTTCCAACGGACAAAAAGTCCTTGTTGCATGTCAACCGGACATTATGGAAGTCTGGCCGAGGAGGGCTATTGGCCGATGGAGGCGATACGCTCTTGGGATTGAAGGTCACCCAGGTACCAAAACCCTATGATCCATAAATTTCCTTCATTAACGGTCACCGTCAGAAGAAAAGATCACTTAAGTTGGTGAGTGGAGCCTCTGGACCGTGTTAACTGGATGAGCGATAAGATCTCAAAATTCGATACAGTACTTTCTGATCATGGAACGTGGTTGGTGGTAAAAACAAAGCACCTTTGTGTTCTGATAAAGAATACTTCATTAAAGATATATATATAGTGCTGTGTACCACCTCTAGTTTTGCAGTTTGAAAGCTTAACCATCTAAAACAAAAGATAATTTGCAATGGATTTTGATAACTTTAGAATTTGAATCTGATTAGATTCGTGTTTATAAATACATATAAAAGTACCTATAAAGTAATTAAAGATCGTTTTTTATAAAGTAAAAGTAATGTTTTTATAAATATATATATTAAAGTACTTAAATTGTGTTGAAAAATTAAGTTAATTGTAAACATTTTAAGGTACATCGAAAATTTAAACTTAATTGTCATACTTCCATAAAATGAAAGGGTGTGTACCAACAATTGTCCTATAAGAAAAGTAAACATTCTACTACTAGAAAAAAATAATTTTTTAATAATTTATATTTATTATTGACTAGCAAATTTGATCCCTAAACTCAGGAATCAAATTTGCTAGTCAACAATCCCTAACCCTTGTAAATTCCTAATAATCCCTATATAAAGTAAATAACATAATATATTTTAATTTGTCAATTTTGTTGTGAGAAAAAGTACTGAAGGTTAGAGTTCTGAAATTCAAGGAAACTATATTTCATTTTTATACGATTTTATAATCGATTTTTTCATATCTTTGAGCAATCAGAACAATCATGAAAAAAAAAAATGGATTTTATATTTATTTTATATTTTATTAAACAAAAAAAAATAACTAAATGAACATAAAAAAAATATTAAATCTGAAATTAAAAATTAAAAATTTATTAAATTAAAAAAAAAAAAAACCTCAAATAAATAAAAGTACTTTACCTTAGCACAATAAATAAATGTACTTTTATATTAACGCAATAAACAAAAAAAGTACTTTATCTTAGCACAATAAAAAGTAAAAAATAAAAGTAAATCTTAGCACACTAAATAAAGGTATTTTATCTTAGCACAATAAATAAAAGTACTTTAGCTTATCTAGAATGATAGATGAAATACAATAATTAGCTCGTGAACTATTAAAAGCAGCTTTAGTGCCTAAAAATATACAAATTTCACACTTTGAGCATAGAAGGACACTTTATTTATTTGAATACTACGCAATATGTGAGTCAATGGAAAGATTTTCAAATTTGTTTTTAAAAGACATGCAATATAATTCTGATGCACACCTGCTATAAATTACAAACAAGTAGTTGACTGTGAATCGTCAACCGTTACTGCAAACTGCGCTTTGTTGACACAGATGCTTTAAAAATCATCAATCCGTCTCAGAGCGAATTGAAAAACATTTTGAAATAAGCCACAATCTGTTTACATTTCGAATAGAAATCCTCCTCAACTCAAAACGCCATAATTTCAGGACATTTCTAGTTGACAAGTTCCATTCAAAATGGCGACATGGATAGGCACGGTCACGGTTAAGAAGATTCCGAGCGTGATTAAAAGTTCTTCGAAATTTTCTCAAGGAACGTCAACATAAATTTTTAGAACAAAAGTGAGAAAACGGTAAAGCGCGATCGTAAATTCTGATTTCGAACAATGCATTCACGACGAGTTCGTTCGAAGGCATTGTGCATAACACACCAAGCATGGATTATATGCTCGCAGTTAATCTGGAAGAAGAACGTCTCGGAATTTTTGAATTCAATTAAGGATGTTCCTCCGTGTCAGAGATATTAGTAATACAATTTTTAGTGATTTTCCCACGTACCTCCCAGACGATTATTATTATTTTTTCATGTATCTTTAAAATAAACAGCATGAATACATTCCACCGTGTTTTAACTATTTTTGGAATGAGGTTTTAAGGAAAAGGAAACTCCCAAATAAATAAGTAAGCAAACTATTGGCATCATTTTTAAATTATACGAAATGTTCAAACGGATTTTAGCATATCTTTTGAATAATAATTCCGAAGATATGCTAAAATTCTAATAATAATAAAATCATAATAAATAATATATATAAAATCCGATAATAATTTAATTTCTGGACGAAGCTTTAAGAAAAGGAAGCTTTATACAAAAAATATTATACAAAATTTTATTATAACGAAATTATTACGAAATTATACGAAATTTTATTATAACGAAAAATATTATACAAAAACTATATTATAATGAAAAATATTATACGAAATATATTCAAATGAATTTTAGCATATCTTTTGAATAATAATTCAAAGATATACTTAATTCCAAACAATAATAAAAATCATAATAAATAATATAATAAAAATTATACGATAATAATTTAGTTTCTAGACTGAGGCTTTAAGAAGAAGGAAGCTCTCAAATAGATAAAAACTTATTTTGTTATTGGCAGCATTTTTAAATTATACGAAATATTCAGACGATATTTTAACGTATCTCTGAATAATAATATGGAAACATTAAATAATATTTCATGTATGATAGTAAGAAATTCTTTTTTTATTTATGTCGCTAATTTCTTTTACTTTTGTCTATATATCTTCATTCATTTTGCGAATGATTCTATAACAATTCTATTATAAATAAGAAGTAGAATATTTATACATATTTTTATTATTGGGATAAACTTTTTGAAGCTCCATATCAAGAATCCAATTATGGGTATGAAATTTTTGAATTTAATTAATTAATTTTTTTTTTATCTTAAATCTATATAACAATTTGAGCCGTTTCCTTTGAAAGTGGTGTAAGTCCATTTTATATTATATGGAGATATTTAAGGGTTAATAAAGAGTTTTTGCATAACGTTTATTTATCGTCTGGTATTTTTTTTCTCCCTAGCGCATATGCTCATAGGAAACATTATTACAGATACGCATGCGCATTATTGAATGGTTTGAAAACTATTATTTGAATGGTTTGAAAAATATTGGTTGTTAATACGCTCATTTTATGTTTCTTAAATATTAAATTAATTAAAATTTATAATGCGATAGTATTTAAAGCATTAGTTAAAAGAAAATTATATTTTGATGACTCCAAATGGACTTACACCACTTTCAAAGTCAACAAAATGTGAACATCGTACATTTATGAAATATTAAATATGAGATTTCAATTGAATCAAACCAATTTTTATATGAAATTTTTATTAAATATGTCGAAAATAAATAAAAATAAAAAGGCTTTATTTCAATATTTCTTCATGTAATGCCATTTTAATTAATTAATTTAATTTAAAAATTTTATATTTTTTATAATCGAAAAAGTATCAAAATTCCAGTGAATGAACGAAAATTTTTATAGCATCAACAGTGTTGCCACACATATAAAAATAAAGAGAAATTATGTAGCATAATTTTTGAAGTAAATACGTCTTTCCGGAAAGTGGACTTACACCACTTTCTAAGCAATTATATTTGTAATTTAATTAACTTCGTAAATTTAAATTGATAAAATGATGAAAATTTGAAAGGATTTTTTAAGAGCTGTTTATAGTTAAAAAAAAAATTTTAGCAGATGGCATTGTTTTTTTTTATTATTAACTAACCTTTTCGTCAAAAATGGACTTAAACCACTTTCAAAGAAAAGGTACATTACATAACTACCAATAAAACATATTCACGTTAAATTAAATTATTCTAAATATTACGTTCAGAAACAAAACAAATTTTTGATAACAAATATAATTTATTTATTTAAATTTGAATGAAAATATACAAAAAATTATAAATGATACTTTTGTGGTTTGAATATTTTTTTTTAAATTCGTTTAACAACAAAAATATGCTTCTAATTACTAAAAATGATAGTATAAAAATATGAAAAATAATTCATATCATAATAAAGTATGAAAACAGAATATTCATATTTTATTAGTTAAAAAAAAACAGCCTCCGTGGTATCCATGGCAACGCTTATTCTGTTACGCATCTGTTGTTTCACGGGTAAATAAATCACTTTATTTCAGAGTACTCGAGATTTGGAGATAACATAAGCAGAAATTCAGAAAATACTAAAAATATTATTTCGAAAGAAGTTATTAATAATCTTAATAAGAGTTATTAACGCATTCGGTTTCAAAAACAGTCTATTTGGCAAAATTGATTAATTAACAATCGCCAAAAATAATTTATTTGGCGAAATTGAGTAATAAACAATCGCCAAAAACAATTTATTTGGCGATATTTATAAAATTAAATAATTTTTCTTTTAGTTGGATATTTACTCTCCCTATATGATATATCAATCAAATTCCTTTTTATTATTTTTGTATTTTGCATTAAAAATAAGTGCATTAAATTATAAATTAATCACAGATTTAATCAGTTTTTAAAATCTTTTGAAAGGAAAATTAAAATACCAGAATTTATTTTTTTTCGATTTATATCACTAATATTTTATCGCAATAACAATAATAATAATTATTTCGTTTGCAAATAGCAGTCAACCGCAGAAAAAAATTCAGATAACTGTAGATAATTTGCAATAGCATCTTGATTAAGTTAATTACATTTTTTCTTATATTTTTCTACCATTTTTTTTATTATGGTGTCTTGTAATTCTTGCATTTTAATTATCTCAATTTTGATTTTACAATTTCAAAAACCTTTGATTATATTTTTTATTCTATATTTTCCTTTTTCCTTTACTTATTAAATTTCCATAAAATATTTAATTTTAAGGAATAATCAGTTAGTAGGTTAGTCGATTTTTGCTAAACTTACTGTTATTAAAAGAAAAATGGTTATTTAAATACAAAACTATATAATATATTGTTTACAGCATAGAAAAAATATCATGCAAGAAAATCTAAAACAGGGGTGGCCAACCCGTGGCCCGCCTTGAATATTTTTGCGGCCGTGAGATTTATTACATTTTTTTTTTTAAAATATATTTATTTTATAATGGCCAAAATAGTGATGTGTACATCTATATAAAAAAATTAATTGTCGAAACTATGAGAAAAATTAACTTTAATTTTAAAATAACATTATTGCACAGACAAATATCGCACTAGTAAAATAAATATTTTTTAATGATTTCTTTTTTTTTTATTTCATTTATATTTATATATTTTTATATTTCATTTTTAGTGTTGTATATTTCTTTACAATGTGTGCGTTTAGTATCATTATTATTATATTATCTATGTTTACATGTAAGAATAATAGTAAACAAACACGAAAATAATAACCAATTATGTTTTAATTTTTTCACTCAAAAATGTCTATAGTGGATCTAAATCTAATGTGGGGATATACAATTTTTATATGCGGCCCCCTCTGAGTTAGGATGCATCTTCAAAGTGGCCCGCAGGATCATTTCTGGTTGACACCTCTGATGTAAAAGTAGTTTTGTAGTATCAAACATTTCTGAATTTAACTATTTTCCATTTTGTTATCAAATAATCTTCTGTAAGCAGTATTAAATGTCAAAAAAAAGTGTGCATTAAGTGTACTATCAGCAATAAAACATATCAGCTTTTTAAAAACAAAATCGTTTGCGTCATTACCTTCCATTGTCTTTTGCATTTTATCGTTTGGCAAAAATGTTCTGACAAAAGCTTCTCTTCAAATAGATCGATACCCTACAAATTCAAGGTCAAATATTGTCATCTCGGTTTAAAATGATTAGGATCATGTAAGTTCAAAGTATTTGCATTAAAAACAATTAAGAAACTAGTGAGTGTCATGTTACTGATGTGTATTTGAAATATTTATTTTGATAATAAATGAATTAAATTTTATCTTAATTTTACCATGCTACTTTCTCGACTTTCGTTTCTGTCATAATATTATAGATAATTAGAATTAAGCAACAATTATTGAAACAATTATTGAATTAGATAACAATTAAAAAATGTATTGTACCTAAAATTTATCGAATACTGTAATATAACATAAAATTATTTACTAAAATTAAAATGTAAAAATTTATGAATTAAATTATCTGCTTTTATTATTTATCAAAACTTCATAATTTGACTATATTTTGTGGTAAAACAAGAAATTATTTTTTATGTTTTTGAATTTTTTATTCTATATTTTGCAATTATTAAAAAAAAAAAATGTAGCAACTATAAACCTTTTTAATATCTATGGAAAACATTTTAATATTAAACACGAAATTATTTTCTAAAATTAAAATTAAAAAAGTTATGAATGAATTTACCTGCACTTTATAATTTATCAATAGTTCACAATTTCATATGAACAAAAGAAAAGTTCATAATTTCGTCGAATCAAAAGTTAAAATTTTATAATATTGTATATAGTTTGTGGTAAAAAATAAATTTTTTATTCCATATTTTGCAAATTATTAAAAAATTGTAGCAATTATAAAGCTTTTTTAATATCTATGGAAAATATTTTAATATTAAACAAATTTTTTCTAAAATTAAATTTTAATTTATAAATGAACTTACTTGCATTTTAAAAAAAATTTATCAAAACTTAATAATTTCATTATATTTTGCGGTAAAACAAAAAAAATTAATTTTTTTATATTTTGAATTTTTCACTCTATATTTAGCAATTATAAACCTTTTCACTATGTATAAAATGTTTTAAAATACATTTAAACAAAGTTAATGTTAATCATTAAAATATATTACATGTATGTATTTAAAAATATTATAAATAATATGTAGCGAACATTATTGAAGTTATTAAAAACTGTAACAACTATAAAGCTTTTTTTAATATGCATGGAAACATTTTAAAAATATATTAAAACAAAATTAATGATAATTATTAAAGTATATAACATAACCTGTATGTATGTAAAAACATAACATCTGTTATAAATAATGTGTAATAAACATTTTTATTAATTTTCCACATTAAACATGTAATAAAATATTAAAAATAATTTTTTTTTATATGCTTATTAAATTGATAATTGTAGGTATTTCGAAAATTAAATTAATATTAATTAAATCTCATATATTGATATCTTAATCAAATCTAATACAGAAATGTTGAACTTTTTTAAGACAAATATTTATTTTATGAAATCCAAAATTCAAAAATAAAATAAAGTTGCGAAAAGTTACTTTATTGTTAAATCACATTTGTATTAATACTTAGATATTTTATTCATATACAATTACATCTCTATCGAAGACATAAATGCATGTATTCTGCAAAATGAACATCTCTAAAAAAAAACCTGCCATTGTTTTGAAAGAAAACGCATAACCTTGTCTGAAAGGTTGACGTTTTCATATTTTCTCAATAAAATTACAAACCATGAAGTAAGAGTACGAGAGAGAGAGAGAGAGAGAGAGAAAAAGAAAAAAAAACTGCATGTGAAGCAAAAACCGACCGCCGCTAGCAGGTGTGGCATTGACTCGAGAAGAAATTTAAATTCTGGTCGCGTCTTCGTTTTTCTTTTAAGCGAAAGCAAAATTGTAGCAGCCGGTCATAGTATGACCCAAGAATTATATGGCCGACCGTCGACGGTCATATTGAGCAACAGATTATACTGCGCGTACAATCACAATTATTCCTGCAATTCCTTTTTTTTTTTTATTTGAAAAGATATCTATCAAGGAAAATATTACAATTGTTTTAGGCTTAGAGAGAGAGGATTTTTATTTCTTTGTTGTTGGTTTTTAATCCAACTGAAAAAATAAAATAAAAAAGTATTATGCAAAAAGTTATTATGTAGTTATGCAAATTTAAAATATTACTTTTTTTTTATCATTTAGTGTTGTATACACAGTACTTCTTTATAGAATTGCAACTATCTTATATAAAAGTATTTTCAATTTTGTAAATAATAATAATAATAATAATTATTATTATTAATATTATTATTTTGCATAGATTTAATTTTTAGGGCCCTTTGGCCGAGTGGCCAGCGCTCTGTCGCTCAGTACCACATGTTTCGGTTTGAATCCCGTCGGTGCCATGGATGTTTGTAGTGATTCGGAATTAGCTTTAAACCGTAGGTCTCGGTCTAATAAGATCGTAGAGCGTTGTAGGGGTTGTGTTACTTGCCTCCGTAGCATATCTTCAAGCTACATGTGCCCTCTGGGTAGTGCTAAGTGAGTAACGCCAGTGCAGCCTTTGCTTATGGCTTAAAGATTAACTGTCTCTGTATTGCCAGCTGCATTAGAAAAAAAAAAAATATTATAATTTCGTAGTACTATATCGTTTTGTAAACATTTTAATAACTTATGAAAAATAACAGTTACTGCTAATAATATTAATAAATGAGCAATTCTGTAATAATTTGTTTTTTTTTCTTATCCCACTTGATAGGCAACAATTTATAGACCAAGTCGAGAATCCGTGTGGTCTCACGGAAATAGGGGGCACAGCTTTTGTTGTGAGGCAGTAACCGTAGGTAGAAGTTTGACTGGGTTCCGTGACACTGAAGGAGGGCAGTGTCTTCCGGGTAATCCCAAACGCCCTCGAGTCTCCTCGTTTTTTGAAACAGTGTCTACAACAAAGCCTCCAGGGGATTGAACCTCCGCCGCAATGCTCACAGCGGCGAGTGTTGAAACTCTGCCACGAGTCGGACTCAATAATTTTAAAATAATTGGTGACAGAAATGCACAATAAAGAAAATATTAAAAACATTCTAATCGAGGAAAGCTACAGAACTAAATTCTGAAGAAATATTCTGGATTTTAATACGAAAATGCATTTTTTTCAAAAGTTATTATTTAATTTGCATTGGCAGGCATTATTTAAAATTTAATATTTCTATGTAAAAAAAAAAAAAAATAGTTGTGATTTTTATTTTTTTGCTATAGTACTAATCTCAAAGCCCACTGCTTTATAAAATAATTATTTTCTTAAAAAGTTTTATTTTTACTTTTTTAAACCAATTTCTACTATTTATTCTCCTATTCAAAGCTGTTACAAATTACGTATGACTTCAAAAGTCAAGATATAATTTATAGATATAAATTAAAATTGAGTATTAAAATTTGGGAAATTTTTCTGAAACAAAATATGTCAGGAGACATTATAAAAAAGTCTGTACTTCCTCAGGGCAAAACTAATAAATTTAATGTTTAAAGATGATTTTTACTTCCATAAACAAACAATTTGATGATTGGATAATGGACAAAAGATTATGAAAGAAGGATTTTCACAATATTCTTTGAATATTTAACAAATAATTTTCAAAACAATGAAAAGTACTTCTTTTCATGCTGCATCAAATTCCTTATCTTCAAAATTTCAACAATTTTAAAATTCTTAATTAAATTTTTTTAATTTTAATAACAATGTATTACACATTGTGATTAAATACCGCTGGTTTTCTTCCATTTCTGTAAGGGGCCCTGATAGCAGAGTGGCTAGCGCTATGGCGCTCGGTACCACAGGGTTCGAGTTCCAGCGGTGCCATGGATGTTTGTAGTGGTTCGGAATCCACTTTAAACTGTATATTCCTGTCTGTTTAGCCCTCGTGTGCACAAGATGACCGTAGAGCGACAAACCAAACCAATCCATTTATGTATTTATTAAGAGGATAAAAACCTACATCTTAATGAATACATAAAATGAAATAATTAAATAAATTACATAATTAATTAAATTACATAAAATTATTAATTAAATACATTACACAAAATTATTTCAGTAACTTTCTAGGACAAACCCTACAATATGAGACACAATAAACTACTATATTAAAAAATATGGCTATCCCAAGCAACATTGTATCTTTTTGCAGTGATGTAAAAAATTGTTCAAAATCATAGGAGGTAAGTATTTTGACATAAAAAAAAAAAAAAAAAAAAAATCAAACTGTAGTTATTCGATTACGAAAGAACTCCGCCTCGTTTTGGGAGATAGTGAGGAAAAATAATAGTAATAAATCAACTCGTAAACAGCTTGTCATAGTCTACTCCTACTTTTATTGCTGATACTACAACTGTTATTTTTTATCTCTTCGTAATGTTTTCGAGATAAAACAAAACACTGAAAGATCGTCTGACAACAATTGTCTCGAATGTTGAAACTTTGAAATAATAAACAAGGAATAAAAAAAAAAAATGATACAGATGTTTTTTGTTTTATAAAAAAAGAAATCAAGGAAAAAATATACAAATACTGTAATTATTTCTCCATTACTACAAATTTTCACAATTCGTCTTTTTTAAAAGAATAATCTTTAGATTTAACTACTTTTAGATTTAAAGAGTGGAAAAATCGATTTAATCAAACGATAAAGGTTTTTTATGTAATTGTTACATTTATTTATTTAATAAAAGTTAGGAAATGCAATTAGAACGTTTCTTTTTTATGGATAAGTGAATAAATAAATATTGTAGTGAATAAAGAATAAATAAATGAATATTTTAGTGAATAAAGGAATAAATAAATAAATATTTTAGTCAGTAAATGAATAAATCGAATATTTTAGTGAATAAAGGAATAAATATATATTTTAATAAACAAAGAATAAATCAATGAATAGTTTAGTGAATAAAGGAATAAATAAATGAATATTTTAATGGATAAAGGAACAAGTAAATGAATATTTTAGTGAATCAATGAATAAAGAAATGAATATTTTAGTTAATCAAATAAATAAATAAACGAATATTTCTATTAAAATTTATTTCTCCGAACGATAATTTTGGTATTAGTGTTTTTATGTAATTACGATATTTATTTCTTTAATAAAAGCTAGGAAATGTAATTAAAACATTTCTTATTCTTAGATAAATAAATATTTAGTGAATAAATAAATATTTTTAGTGATTAAATAAATGAATATTTTAGTGAATAAATAAATGAATATTTTAATGTGAATAAATAAATGAACATTTTAGTTTATAAATGAATAAATAAATTTCTAAAAATTTTTTCTCCAAACGATAATTTTGGTATTAGTGAATAATATATAATAAATAAAAATGAATATCTTATTCACAGTTTAAATAAATGAATAAATAAATGAATATTTCTATTAAAATTTTTTTCTCCAAACGATAATTTTGATATTAGTGTTTTTATTTAATTACTATATATTTTTATTTAACAAAAGCTAGGAAAATGTAATTAGAACATATTCTTATTCATAGATAACTGAATAAATAAATTTTATATTAATGAATAAATAAATAAATGAAAACGATATTTTAATTGTGAATAAATAAATGAATATTCATAGATAAAGTGAATAAATAAATATTTTAGTGAATAAAGGAATTTTTTAATGAATAAAGGAATAAATAAATGAATATTTTAGTGAATAAATAAATGAATATTTCTATTAAAATTTATTTCTCCAAACGATAATTTTGGTATTAATGTTTATTATTCAGCACAGACGATAAAAGAGTACTTTTCCATTTCTAATAAAAACGAATTTGATAGCATTAAAAAGTTTTTGAAACAGTGCTTTTTTACACACTAGAGTAATACTATCTAATCTAAAAAAAAAAAAAAAAAAGCAAAAAAAATCTGCAGAGCTATGTTTAGAAACATAGAAAACTTAAAAAAGAAAACGTGATAATCCCCTACTGAAATAATATCCCTGACACGAGCCACATTTGTAAGATTTCCTTTTCCGTATCAGCATCAAGAATGTATTTCGATAAGCCGGCTTACGCATTCACGCCGAACAACTCGCGTGCACTATTGGAAAAAATAATAAAAAAAGAACAACTCTAGGCGCATCCTTTGAAGAGAAAAGAACATTTCTTAAGCCTTTTTATTCGTGGATTGGGCGGAACTTATTACGAATTAGATCTCTTTTCTCGTTCTTTAAAAAGAACATTCTATGGTTTTTGTGACTCAAATAATAGAAAATGATCATTCTTGGAATATTTAGTCTTGCTTCCGCTTATGACAATATGGCCGATGATCGTTTTCTGTCTTTTTTTTTTTTTTGTTATTTCTCCTTGTTCAAAAATAACAATGGCAGTTTATTGTCTACTTAATGTTTTTTTTTTTTTTTTTTAATGTTAAGGTTGTTACATTTCTTAACAATAATATTAACCAGGAATCTCAATCGTGCTTATCTTTTAATGAATGTTCAGGAATTTAAATTAGCTTTAGTGTAAAGAGATGATTGTGATGTAAAGAGTATTTTTTCTTTTAATACGCTTCATTTAGTAAAGAATAAAAATAATGTGAATATTTTTATCTCATTATTTATGTATATTAGTGTGCGTGATGGTTTGGATGTGTTAAGAAATTTTTTTTATCTTTACTACTCAATGCTTTTTGTAAAAAAAGTTTTATGTTGATAAGGCATGTTATTCTCTCAAATTATTTATACATTTATGGTGGTTGTGAAAGTTTGGAGATAAGAGATTAAAAAAATTTGAGATAATTTTATAAAAAATGCTGGACATTTTATAACCATCTTCGTTACAGGAATTTTAATGAATTTTTGTTGTTTTTTTCTTGAATAAAGCATTTTACAGAAAAACATATAAATATATTAGAACTTTACACATATTTTATCGCAACAACAAAATTAAGTAGTAAACTTTTAAATTTATTTTGTAATGTGCTGCTGAATTATAACTGGATGTGGTTATGTTGAGATCAGAGACACAGGTTGGAAAACTTACAGCTTTATTGGCACGCTCAAATACCATACCCATACAATTAGAGATATACAATATTTAACACATTTTAAGACTTATAATGATTCGCGGAAGGATTCTACTTCTAAGCCGAAAATGAAGATCCTCAGATGCGAAGGATACGAAATATACTTCCTCTCCGGGCGACAGTCTGTAGGCCAAATGCTACGCAGAGTTGAATAGATTTCCTCTCAGGAGGAGAAATTACAAACTAAACATTTCTCAGCAGAAGCTTGGCTGAGCTGTACTTCCTCTCCCATGAAAGTCTCGAGGCATACTGGCCATTTCTCCTGAACAGGGGGCTCTCTTGTATTGAGTAGGAGGAGCACGGTTATGATTTTTAGCACAAGTAGGTAGAAGTCTGACTCTGCTCCGTGAGACTGAAGAAGGATGACAGTGCCTTCCAGGAGGACTTTTATGAGGAATTATTCCGCATTTGCATTCGTATG
This sequence comes from Caerostris extrusa, assembly GCA_021605095.1. Classification (NCBI taxonomy): domain Eukaryota; kingdom Metazoa; phylum Arthropoda; class Arachnida; order Araneae; family Araneidae; genus Caerostris; species Caerostris extrusa. Next base: position 26,983 of record BPLR01008768.1, on the reverse strand, counting down.
GGAGAAAACCGGAAACCTCCACCAGATAATCAGACTGACGAGGCAAGATGCTGAACATCACAAACGCCATCGAATCTCCTAGTGTTTTTCGCTCACCAGCGGCGCACGTTGCCACTGAGTCATGAGTTGGGCATTATGTTAATTGTATTTCTTACTACAACCACTCACTATATATATATACATACATACATACACACACACACACACATATATACCCACGCACATATATATTTAAAATTGTGATGTATAAACACAATTACTTTTACGTAAAATATAATATTTATTTTTCTATTTTAAGCTTTTTGGATAATATCAAAAAGCCTTTTAACGAGGCAATTTAGCAGATATTTTTCTTGTAATCCCAGGATTAAAGAACATTTATATCTTACATCCGTTATGAAAAACCAATTTTGTGAAAAAAAAAAAAAAAAAGCAGTAAAGAATATGGTTTGTTCCTCATTTTAAAATAAATCGGTTTGAGATTGACCTTAAAAGAGATTTTCCTGTCCCTAATCGTTCATACTGACCAACGACTGAGTCGAACGAAAAGATGTAATTCAGACGATATATCGTTTATGGTGATGAGCATCTTCCTAGTATCAGGCCTATAAGGAAGCTTACTTCGAAATTTATTGAGGAACAATTTACAAAACGATTTCGAGGGAATTTATAGAAATGGGTGCAAATGTACGAATTATTTATTTTTTTTTAGTTCAAATAAACTCTAAATTTGTTGACTTTTAAGTATAATAAAATTCCAAACTGAAGTAATTTAAGTGTACAAGTTTTTAACAGTTGTTCGAAAGATATTCCAGTTCAAGTCCCAGTTTTGATTTCTTGAACCGTTGTTCCTGTCTAGGTCAGTAATTTAATACAACAAACAAAAACTTACATAAAATCAAGCAAAGAGTAAAAATGGGTCTGATGGACGAGTAACTACCACTCTAGGGTTCGGTGCCATAGATTTTGGGTTCGAATCCCGGCGATGTCAAAGAATGTTTGTAGTGGTTCGGAATCCATTTTATACTATAGGTCTAGCTCTAACAGGACTACTGACTACTACTACTACTACTGTGCCCAAAAAGTAAAACCAATTTTTTCAAAAACTCTTTATTTATTCCACTTTTTCTTTATTTCTACTTTTATATTGTATACGTACTATTCCTTTATTTTCATACTGCATGAATACTATTCATTAATTTTCATACTGTATGCATACTATTCAAGAATGGATGAAAGTACTGTATGTGTACTTTTCATTTATTCATTCATTTCACTATATGTGTGCTATTCATTCTCATTCAAGCGTACTATTTATTTATTCAAGTTTTAAGCTTTGCACACCATTCTGTATTGATCAGTATACCACACCCCATCACTGTTCTTACAGCTGAGTTGCCCCTTTACATTTTGGGAATGATGTGGGTGACTAATCTCATTGGGCTCTTTGACACTCTACAGGTCATATGAGACCGAGATCTAATGTTAAAAGTGGATTCTGAACCACTACAAACATCCATGGCACCGCTGAGATTCGAAACCGAAACATGTAATATGATTGTAGAGATAATCGACATAGGGCTGACAACTCCCCCCCGTAAAAAGAAAGCATCTCCTATCTCGAAATCTGCCAGTAGGCAGACGGTCTTGGTTCACCATGGGGCTGTTGCACCAATAAAGAAGAGAGTAAAAATACCTAAAATTAAATTTAATTGGCGAAATAGTGGAATGTACAAGCAATTTGAAGCAAATTTTCCGGTTGGCAGCCATAATCAGCATTTCAATGACATATAGACACCAAATGACACAACAACATTTTTAAAAAAGTTCTTTCAAGTGTGAAATACGAGCGATTCGGAGGGAAAAATGTCAATAAGTAGTTAAATTTGTTTAAAATTTCATGCTTAATCTTCAGATTATTGTAATAAAGTGACATTCAAAAATACTAATGTGCTTTAGTTTATTGAACTTTTTTATAAATAAAAAATAAGTACTTTTTACGTTTAATTACATTTCTTAAATATCTCTTAGAAAGCTACGGGTATTTATCATGATTTTATAATTTTTGGTTTTACTTTTAGTTATTTATTATTCATGGTTTTATCAAAGCTATTTATCATGGGTTTGGTTTGGTTTGTCGCTCAACGGTGTTTTTTTTTTTTTTATGCACTTTAGGCTAATTAGACCGGGACCTACAGTTTAATGTAATATATCATGAGAAAATTTGATATTTCAATCTATTAAACTTTCCACTAACACGAGTAAATTTCAGATATGGCAGATCTATTAGAATTTTGTCGAAAGGCACTTTCTGTAAAAGAAAAAGAGAAAACTTGCCAAAAAAACGTGTTGTAGCAGTATTAAATTACAAAAATTTCTGGGGGCAAGGTAACCACCACCAGACCCACACCGTTTGAGGGTTACTCCATAACCCTCATACACTTCCGTCTCCAGTCCGTCCCAAACACAGTTTTCCGGTTTCTCCCTCTCTCTCTCCTCTCCCTCTCTCTCTCTATATATATATATATATATATATATATATATAATTGCGTCGAGGACTAGGTTGTATTGACCACGTCCGTGTGAGCAGCCTAAAGTGGGCTGTACCTACGAACGCTGTTATTTACTTAACACTACTCAGGGAGCACGTGTAGCTTGAAGATATGCTATGGACGCGAATAACACTACCCTCAAAACGCTCTACAATCCTATTAGACCGGGATCTATGGTTTGAAGTGGATTCCAAACCCCTACAAACATCCATGGCATCTCCCGGAAACGAACCCGAAACCTGTGGTACCGAGAGGCAGCAGCGCTAGTCACTCGATCATCGGAACTCTCTATACAAATGTGGCAAACCTAACAATACATAAATTATCATTTTTCTATTTTCTGCGATAAATTGCAGCCTGATGGCCAATTGACAAATGATCTGGCTTCAGGTTCGAATCCTGACGCATGGTTGTTTGTGAGTGGTTCTAAATCACGTTGAATTGTAGGTCCTGGTCTAATTAGGCTAAAATGTGCACAAAATAACCCTAGAGCGACAAACCAAAACTCCCTTAATCAAACACCTATAAGAGCAAAAATTAAATTTTATGTAATTACTTCAAGTATAGAAGATTTATTTTATTTTATTCATTCCCTTCTATTAGCTCATACTCTCCCTATATATATCTTAAATACTTTAAAAATACTTTTTAATTATCCGCTCAAGTTCAAATACATTTTTTTTTTGAACTTGTAGTGGATGACACTGGATGTTAATACAGTTTTTTCAAATATTCATTCGGTAATTAAATTTAATTCATTAATTTTAGTTTTTTTTTTTTTTTTTTAGATTTAATTTGCATAGATCTACCAATAGAGGGCGCCAGATAAAGTTAAAAAAATGGAATGAAAATTATTTATAATGGACTTTCTGCAATAGGGTAAAAAAAAAAAAAAAAAAATAGGAATTGATTTAAAAAAATTGTTTTATATTACTTGTTTATTTTTTTAATCATCAGTAGCGAATCAAAGCAGTGGGACGCACACGACGACGAATCTATCGCATGACCTGCACAGAAATGTCAGCGTGAGCACTTCCGAACGCATCCATTTACATTGATTTATCTGCATGCATAGCTGCGAACAACATTTTTTTTTATTGTGCTATAGGAAAATAAAATTTTTTTGGAAGCGGCAAAGGTCTTTCACCCTGTGATTCATCAGATCTTCGGGAATGCCAGCAGCAGGGATTGCGCACAATAAACATCCGCAGAAAGAAATACCTTGTTTAGCGAAATTTAACTAAACTAAAGATTTAATACTGCGCCCAAAAGTAAGACCAATTATTTTTTTAATACGCTTTTATTAGTTCCACCCGTATGTTTGTTTGTAACTGACTCTTTGGGCTCGATTTTGCCCTACTTTAAGCGATCAGATTTAATTTAAACGTTGTAGACTTATCAAGGACAGACGATAATGAAATATTTTGATAAGTTCATTATCTCATCATGATTAGGATCGCCAGGATGAGTGATTTTTAACTTATGAAGACGAATTTAACCCACGTAGAATGAAAGTACCTAAGACATTCACGTGGTACAGTGGCACAACGAATAACGCGCCTGACTACGGATCAGGAGATACCCTGTTCGAATCCTGGCTGGCTCGACCTATTCGCATTTAGCCTTTGTTTTACTCACAATTAAATTATTGTAAGAACTATAGTTCCAGTCCTCCGTACCGGGACCTCATTTAAATAATATAGTTTAAAAAAAACTAAAAAACATGCTTTTAGAGTTAATCAAACTAAAAAGTAAAAAATAATTGTTAACATTAGAATAAAATGACTGACGAGAAAATGAATGTTCTAAAAGCGTGGGGTGCTTTGTATGACATTTTTAAACTAACTCTGCATTTCGGAATGAAACTAGTGAAAAATTATAACGATTGATATCGAGCACCCCTCGCTTTTAGAACAGTGACATTCCTTTTCTCGTCAGTCATTTTATTATTATGTTAACAATTATTTTCCAAATTTATTTATTCTTATTAACAATTATTATTCAAATTTATTTTATTAATTTATTTATTTATTTATTCTTCCAAATTTATTTCATCTTCGTCAAAGTAATACCCTCCGGACACAATGCACTTTTACCAACATTTTTTCCAATCCTCAATCCACCTAACAACAAAAATATGATTCTAATTATTAAAAATATTAGTATAAAATAGAATATTCATATTTTATTAATTAAAAAAAAAATAGCCTCCGTGGTATCCACGGCAACGCTTATTCTGTTTACTCATCTGTTCGCTCCATAGGAAAATCACATTATTTCAAAGTATTCGTCATTTAGAAACAACATAAACAGAAACTCAGAAAAATGTTAAAAATATTATTTCGAATGAAGTTATTAAATATCTTAATAAGAGTTATATAATATATTTGGTTTCAAAAACACATTATTTAGCGAAATTGATTAAGCATATGTATAAAGTTAAATAATTTTGCTTTTAGTTGGATATTTACTCTCGCTATATTAACTGTGATATACTACTGTGCGCAAAAAGTAAGACCAATTATTTTTTTTTTTCAAAAACTCTTTATTTATTCTTCCAAATATAATTCATCGCCTTCAAAGTAATCCCCTCCGGACACAATGCACTTATGCCAACTTTTTTTCCAGTCCTCAATGCATGCTAAAAAGTCATCGTCAGGAATGGACTTCAAAGCGCGCGCTGATTCACGTTCAATCGACTCAAAACGGTGTCCCCGGAGTGGTCTTTTGAGTTTAAGGGAATAGCCAGAAGTTTCACGGTGGGAATACGGTGGTAGTGGAACGATATTGGTTTCATCTTTGGCGAAAAGATCACGAAGAATCAATGCAGTGTGAGCTGGCGCATTCAGTGTTTTCGGTACCAATCGAGATTTGACGCGTTTGAGGCCTAAAATGGAATTGACTGATGCTTTTGAATTTCCAACATCATCAGCAAGGTCTCTAATTGTAAATCGACGGTTTGCAAGCCCCAAATCAATAATTTTTTGGACGTGAGCTTCGTCGGTTGAGGTTGATGGTCGACCAGAGGGCTCTTCGTCTTCAACACGTTCTTTGCCTTCTTTGAAGTGTTTATACCACTTCTAAACATGTCTTTCCTATATAGGAATGCTCGTCGAATGCCTTCTGCAACATTTTGTACATTTCCGCAAACAAAATTGAATGCAAGTTCTTCGCTCAATGAATTCAGACATTTCAAAAATCGCCCGAATCAATTTTAGCGTCTCACAAAGCCATGCGTAACTCAAACACTAATGAATATTTTGACGTCAAATTTCACAATGTCAAGGACAGTGCAAACGACCTAAAAAGAAAAAAAATTGAAATTCCGTAGCTCCCAGGAATTTTAAATTGAAAATGGGTCTTACTTTTTGGACACAGTAGTAGTATTCAGGTATGTATGTTTTTATCCATTCAAATTTAAATTAAAATAAACATGGTTTAATTTTCTCAGTTTAAACGTAGACAAAATGCCAACTTACAGATATTGACGAAAAACAGAACACGAAATATAATCTGGATCTTGAATAATTAGCTTCAATTCCCTTCTCCTTCCTGATGAACTTTTCCTGGCAGTGGCATGGATGTTTGTGAGTGGTTCGGAATCCACGTTAAATTGTAGGTCCCGGTCTAATTAGCCAAAAATGTGCACAAAATGACAGTAGAGCGGCAAACCAAACCCTGTTGAACATAGAAACCTATAACAAGCTTTTTCTATGTTTGGAGAATGGTGAGGATGTTTCCAAATATTCAATGAGCCTTAGAAGTTAATAATAAAAACACTGACGTGGAAGTTACACATCATTTCCCTTCCTATTGAATGTTGTTTTTCCTTTTTAAGGAAAAGGGGCAATTGAGCATTTAATTTTATATTTTGGCTTTTTATTGTAATTAATTTAATTACATTTGACAACATGCCAATAATGCGGGATGGTCGAAAGGTTTTAATCTATTTGAAAAGAAAAAAAAGTCAGAAAAAAAGATATGCATGAGTGATACATACAAACTTTGTAGTCGTTTAAAACGGTGTTTATTTCATTTTGTATACAATATTTTATTTCATTTTTTGTATACAATATTTATTTAGTTCCTCTTGTATACAATATTTGCATAATTCCTTTTGTATACAATTTTTTTTATTTATCTTGTATACAATATTTGTTTAGTTTCTCTTGTATACCATACTTGTTTAGTTTCTCTTTGTATACAATATTTGTTTTGTTCATATTGTAGGCAATATGTGTTTAGTTTCATCTTGTGTACAATATTTTTGTTCATGTTGTAGACAATATGTGTTTAGTTCATCTTGTGTACAATATTTTGTTCATGTTGTAGACAATATGTGTTTAGTTCATCTTGTGTACAATATTTAGTTCATTTTATATACAATAGTTTAGTTCATTTTATATACAATAGTTTAGTTCATTTTATATACAATAGTTTAGTTCATTTTATATTAATATTTGTTTAGTTCATTTTATATTAATATTTGTTTAGTTCATTTTGTGTACAATATTTAGTTCATTTTTGTATACAATATTTGTTTAGTTCATCTTGTATACAATATTTGTTTAGTTCATCTTGTATACAATATTTGTTTAGTTCATCTTGTATACAATATTCGTTTAGTTCATCTTGTATACAATATTTGTTTAATTCATCTTGTATGCAATATTCGAGCCATGTTTTTTCTAACTCGGCTGTGTCAACAAAAAGATTTAATGGCTGCATCAATTTAAGATTTTTTTAATGTTATCTTTATTCGATAATAAGTGGGTTCTGTATATATGTAATTTGTGATGTAAAGTTTTCGAATTGATTATCATAGATTGAGGAAAACTGAATACTAGAAAAAAACCCCAAAGAATATGTGCGTTATCATTCGAGTTTTTAAGAAAATATTTCTTCAAAACAGGCTCAAAATTTTGACTATTTTGCATATTGTTATCGCCAAAATTGGCGATGCTGTAGAGACACTTTCTTAGAAACATGGTATGCCCGCATTTTCATGTCGATTTTAAGGATATATAGCTCAAACCAAAAACGACGTGTTTTATATTAGAATATTTTATACAATTCTTTTAATTTATTAAAAGCAACAGAAATAATCTGGAATCTTTAATTTATTTAATTTTGAAAACATTTGTTGAAATAAATTGTAAAAGATTGGAAAATTAAAATTCAGAAAAATCCTAAAAAGAAAAAGATTTAACATAATTAACTGTAACCCCACTGCAATTGGCTATTTTTCGTCTTTATGCGATGAAAAGCGACAGAAAATTCAAATCTAATATTTATATAACGTTTTTACTATAAGAAAAATATAAAAAAAATAAAGACTAAAAAATTTGAAATTGAAAAAAAAAAATTATAAAGTTATTAATTGTAAAATTATAAAATTATTTATATAATACTTAAAATAGAATTATAAAAATTATTATTATTATTCATTAAAATTAAAATTATTAATATATTTTTATATTAAAATGATTATTAATTAAATTATGTTATATAAATTAAATTATATATTATATTAAAAAAATTAAATAAATAATAAAAATAAATTGTTAAAAAATAAATAATACACTTATTATCATCCAAATATGAATACAAATTAAACAATTACGATTTACGATTTGCCGGATTGACGGAGAACCTTGGTTGCCTAGCAACCTCTCTCTCCTGCTTTGTGAATGAGAGAAGTTTCTTAAGCTTTAAGCCCCATTGATTAGATAGAAAAGGAGTAAGATATTGTAATTAATTTATTTAAAAAAATTAACTTATTAATTATTTATATATTTTTTTAATTATTAAAACAATATTTATGCATATATAATTTTGTTTTTAAATTAATATTATAACTTTTAAGAAGGTAATAAAAAAATAAACAATAGAAACAAACAAAAACGATTGGAGGGGAAATTGTGACTCAGCGGAGAAACTGCATGGTAATTCGGAAAGGAGGATATCGAATGTTAAATGAATACTATTCAGAATAGCGCGAGGTCTTTTGAGATTTTGAAACCAGAAATGTCGTCATCATATTTGCTTAGATCATTCAAAACAGAATTATTAGTATTGGGAATGGAGTTATAAAATTTTTTTACAATTTTATAAACAAATTGTTTAAAACTTGGGAGGGAAAGAGCATGTCTGATATCCCTATTTCTGAAAAACCAGGGCGAATTTGTAATCATACGTTAGATTTTATTTTCAAATCTTTGTATGATAATTAAACAATTAACAAGTAATATAAAAAAAAAAAAATTTTTAAGTCAATTCCTACTTTTTTTCACTATATTGCAAAAAGTCCTTTATAAATAATTTTCATTCATTTTTTTAAGTTTATCTGGCACCATCTATTGGTAGATATATGCAACTTAAATCTAAAAAAACTAAAATTAATAAATTAAATTTAATTACTGAATTAATATTTCAAAAAACTGTATTAGCATCCAGTGTCATCCCACTACAAGTTCAAAAAAAAAATGTATTTGAACTTGAGTGGATGAATAAAAAGTATTTTATGAACGATTGAAAATTTGAACAAGATATATATGTAGGGAGAGTGTGAGTTAATAGAAGGAATTGAATGAAAAAAAAAATAAATAAACTACAGCCCCCAATCAAAATTAAGTGCGAATGTGGTCGTAAAGATTTTATGGATTTCATCTCACCAAACGATATTCCATGTTAATTAATTAATATACATTCAAAATGTCACAGAAATTATCATGAGATTTAACAATTTCGCCACTTTTATATATTTTTATTATTCTAGTGATAAAAAAGAGTGATGTAATAAATAAATAAGTAGAAACATACAAATAAATCATTGGTATCTTTAACTTCGCAGAGAAAAGTTTTGTGATAACATTTTACGAGACAGTGTTTGATAATTCTGTCTGTAACGCTTGAATTTCTCCGCAGGTGTAAACTCTGCCCATTATTAATGTATACGCAAGTGTAGTTAGATCAAATATGCAATGCATAAATACAACATTTAAAGATCAATGTATTTTAATGCTAATATAATATTTAAATGTCTTATTATTTAAACATTTTTTATTAAAATAACATAATATATTAAAATGGACGAAAATTAAGATATATTGATATAAGTTGAGTTATACCCGGACGCTAACCTGCAACACCCATTACAATGTGCAAATACGCAAACTGAGATCGATTTGCAAAAGCTAAGTGAAAGAACGGAGAAACAAATATCGCACTAGTACAATAAATATTTTTTTAATGATTTTTTTATTTCATTCACATTTATATATTTTTTTATATTTCATCTTTTAGTGTTATATATTTCTTTACAATGTGTTTAGAATCATTATTATTATATTACCTATGTTTACATGTAAGAATAATAGTAAACACAATAATAATAACTCATTATGTTTCAATTTTTTCACTCCAAAAAATGTCAATAGTGGATCTAAATCTGATATAAGGATTATTTTATATGCGACCCGCGGAGTTACGATGCATTTCCAAAGTGGGCCGCAAGATCATTTGGGTTCGCCACCTCTGATTTAAACAGTAAAAATAGTACTAATTCGTAACTGGTTATGCAAAATCGTATATTTTATATGTATATAATTGTTATTAGTGAAAATCTTCCCATTACCTAGAAAAATATAACCTTGTCTTTATTTTTAACATTGAATTTATATATTTTGAATTAAGAGTCTTCCAACTGAAGATCCGGTTAAAGTTAAGAAGATTTTGTTCACTCCATGATCGTCCTTGACACGTTACAGGCAGTATTTCACATCACGACGTAATGAGGCAATTTAAGCGATGATTGGTGCTCTTTACTACATCACGCAGATGACAAGCCAATCCGGAAATAAGTAATAGATGATGCCATTTGAAAAGATTTAGCTGGAAATAAGAGTTTAGAAATGTCATTTCATTGACCCAAAGGAATTACGAATTTCTTTTCACTTTTCTTACATTGGAACTGATTTAATGATATCATCCATTAAGCCTTTAAATGGTGTGTCACAGATTCAAGAGATATTCTAAAAAATACAGATTAGATCCCAAATGAAAATAAAAAATAAGCCACTGGGTCAGGTCAATTTATTCAATTAAGAGCAATCATTTACAGCTAATTTGAGATTAATATATTAAAGTTCTTATTTAGATTTAAATTAAATGCTTTCAGATTTCATTCTAGCGTTCTTTTTATGCTTTATTTTTTCAATTCCTACTATTAGTTCACACTCTCCCTTATTTATATATCTTGTTCAAATATTCAATCGTTCATAAAATACTTTTTAATCATCCACTCAAGTTCAAATACATTTTTTTGAACTTGTAGTGACACTGATGTTAATACAGTTTTTTCAAATATTAATTCATTCATTAAATTTAATTAATTAATTTTAGTTTTATATGAGAGAAATTTTTTTTTCTCTTATATAAGATATTTAGCAGACATTAATTTAGAATAAATATCGTCAGTGGCGAAGCGTGTAGATCGTTGGATAAAAATGTCTTTTTCAGATTCTTTTTCATTCTGGGTTCTAGTCTGAGTCAAGGAGGGAACAAAATGGAAAATGAAACGTGTGAATAAATTAGTGAAATGGAAAGTGTGTATGTGAGAAAGAGAGAGAGAATTTTTCTAACTAAAAAAAAAAAATGAATGAAAATTATTTATAAAGGACTTTTTGCAATAGAGTGAAAAAAAGTAGGAATTGATTTAAAATTTTTTTATATTACTTGTTTTACGAGTATTTAAATTTTATTTATCAAATAGAAAATGGAAAAGAGAGGTAAAAATATAGATTTTTTTGAAAAATAAAAACATTATTCAAAATTATTGCTAAAATAAAAAAATATTTCTACCATTGAAAATATATTTGTAATATGTAGAAACTTCCAAACATAAGCTTATTTTTTAAAATTAATTTATATTTGTTTTTACAGTTGCAGTTAGGATGTATTATTTTACATGCATTGGCGTGCAAAATTTAAGCAACGATGCAATTTTTAAGCAAACAGGCATGCAGTTATGAAAGACGATTTGTTTTGATCAGTACAATAAACACCCAATTTAGTAGAAGGGTGAAGTTTATGCAAATATCAGGATTATGACGTCGCAGGTGAGTGAGAACGGGCAAAACGCCAAGACGATATACAAAAAGTATTTGTATCAATGCTGCTTTTTCAATGAATACTTTTGTTTGATTCTGTACTGTATGCGTACTAATCATTTTCGTATGCATACCATTCCTTCACTTCATATTGCATGCTTATTAATCATTTTCGTATATATACTATTCCTTCATTTTCATACTGTATGCTTACCAATCATTTTCGTATGCATACAATTCATTCATTTTCATACTGAATGCTTACCAATCATTTTCGTATGCATATTATTCCTTCATTTTCATATTGTATGCTTACCAATCATTTTCGTATGCATACCATTCATTCATTTTTGTACCGTATGCTTACTAAACATTTTCGTATACATACTATTCATTCGTTTTCATACTGTATGCTTACTAATCATTTTCGTATGCATTCTATTCATTTATTTCAATGCTATATGCATACCATTCAGGAATGAATGAAAGTACTGTATGCGTAATTTTCATTTATTCATTCCATTACATGTGTGCTATTCATTTTCATTCATGTGTGCTATCAATTTATTTCAAGTTTTAAGTTTTGCACACCAATCTAGATTGATCAGTATATATATCATAACAAATATCATAGAACATGTAAAATTTGCTTGAACTATTTTTTTAATTCTAAATTAATACGTCAAATAAATGATACATTTCTTAAACAGATAGTTAAACTTCAAGTTTTAATAAATGGCTTTTATCTAAAATTACCATTCTAATAATTTGAATTGAACCTTTATTTATATTATCTATTTTAATAAAAAATTCCAAGAATGTTTTGGTTAATGAAAAAATACAGAAAAGATTTTAACGATTCATATTAAGAGAAAAATTATTTGAATGAAAATTATAATTAAGAATTTTAGTTAATACAAAATCTTGTTATTTTTAGTTAAAACAAAATCTAACCTAAGTATATCACAAATCAAAACCGTTTTTACATAGAAAATCAAATAAATTTCGTTACAACTGATCTGATTTAGAATAAACTGAAAATTATGTCTTATTTTTTAAAGATTTTCAGAAAACATAGTCAATGTCATATAAAAGCAACCATTAATAAAATAAAAATAACGCCATTTTGACAACTTTCGTTCACGATATCAGATGTCCAGTGTCGAAAACCTCTTCACAACTTATGCAATTAATTTTAAAAGCAAATAAAATTACGATTTTCTCACACACCCTTTTCTATAATCTTGAAAATAAGTCCCACGCTAATCATACCAACCTCTTCACCAAGATATAAGAAGGGGGAAAAAAAAAGAATAAAAGAAAAAGGCGTTAAGAACAATCTGAATTGCATCCATCTTTACTTCTAGAATTTAAATAATCTCTAATAAAAGGTGCATCAAAAGGAAAAAAAAATAATGACAGAGTGGGATCTTTTAGAGATGGCACAGGCACTATTAAACTTCCAAATAAAAGACCTTGGCAGGTGCAACCTTGAGGCAGCTTGCAAGGTCATTGTTTATGTACTATCGAAGGAAGCAGAATTCAATGAATTGTCCATTCCCCTTCACGTACACATGGGAAAAAAAAAAGAGAAACATTATGATTGAACGGCTTTGTTCTAAGTGCATCATTGTAGTTAAAAGCTAAAGCGGATGAATATTTAATTAAACATTCTGTAGTTTTATATTTTTAGGTTCAATCAATATTATTGTTCATTGAATATTTTAAAGTAAGTGTTAATTAAAGAATGCAAATGATTTATTTAATTCAAAATTTATAAGTAGGGGTTTAAAATTTATAAAAATTATAAATATATATCTCACTGGGTAGTGAGATATATATTTATAATTTTTGTTATATGACTCTTAAATATATATAACTATGACATCTAAAACATTGGCATATTATTGTCCATTATTATAATTATATTATTATATTTATTGTTCATTATTATTATTATGTTATTATATTTATTGTTCATTATTATTATTATGTTATTATATTTATTGTTCATTATTATTATTGAATATTATTATTCATTGAATGCTTTAAAATAACGTTAATTAAAGAATGCAAATGATTTATTTAATTCAAAATTTATAAGTGAGATAAATTTATAATTTTTGTTATATGACTTATAGTATATATAACCATGATACCTAAAACATCAGCATTTATATTTAATTTTAAGTTAAATTTAATGTTATATATTTTTTAATACGACTGTTCTCGTGTAATGCTCAATCAACTTTTCGATCGCATTTTAATTATAATTTTTTAGAATCATTTTGTTTTATATTACTAAAAATTAAACAAAGATTCTGATTAAAAGTAATACTTGTAAATTTGTAAAGAACAAGCATACACAATATAGTCCAGTGAATGAAGAAATTCTACAATTACTTTTGGCATTTACTCTAAAAAAAAATACGAGAATGTCTTCAAAGAATCATTGTGAAGTCATTGTCCTTCAAACACGTAAACACAAGGCTAGTTTTTGTTTACAGGAGTTTAGGCCAGCCGAGAAATGGAATTAAATGGATTATTTTTTCGAACATAAAAAAAAGAACATTGTTACAGGCCTGCATTGTTTTCGATTCTTCGTTTGGCCGCGAAATACCAGCTGTTAAACAGAGTAGGAATAGAAGAGATAGGACAACATATGCAATTCTAGGAGATAACTGCTCTGCAATTTCGTTCTAAAAGGCAGCCATTTCGGCTTATTTAGTGTGTCATTGAAGCATATTAACCTCTTTCTCTATGATGGTGTTTTTCAGTGATAACATATCTGATGTTAGACAACGAAAATTATTATCCCTTCCCCTTAGAATGAGAGTATTGCATAAGAATAATGGTAATATTTCTAAAGTTCTTACGTAATTCTAAAAAAGAATTATATTTTTTACAGTTAAGAATTTTACCTAAAGGAATTTTTTGTTATTCTGAATTCAATTTAACAAAATTGCTATTTATTGAAGAACTAAAATAGTTGATAAATATAAATATTAAATCGTAAATTTGTAATAGAATAATAAATAAATTAACTATCTAACTATCTACACCAGGGTTGTAATTTTTTAAAACATATTCTGTTACAAAGGCACTTATTAAATAAATAAATTAATTTAAAAATATATTTTTGTTTACAGACTAACTGTCTGAAATTTACTAATTTTATAATTATGCTGTTTTTTTTAAACTAAAAATGAAAAGAGTAAATAAATCAATAGTCTTAAAACACTGAAGAAAAAAATCTGTCCAGTAAAATGAGTTATTAGGATTTAAAATCTCTTTTTGAAAAATAATAGTTCAATCAAATAAAAAATTATAAAAAATTTATCTATTGTGAAGTATAATTTGCTCATGAAAATATGCATTGAAATTATTTGTAATAAATAAACATTTATTTTATGGTAAGTTATCTCAAAATGTTTTCTGTGTTATAAACATATTATTCATCTTTCTCTTTATTAACACTGTTGGATAGAATGATGCCAAATTTAATATATAAAAAACTCGAAACAATATTTATAAGACCATTTAAATACTTTTTTAAAATTGCATTTTTTCGTGGAGGTAAATGACTGGCAGTTAAATAATTTTTTTTTTATCAAAAGTACTTTTAAAAAAAAAGCTTCATAATAAAAATTATTAGTTCAAGCTCAATTTTTAAAACGTAGAAAAATATGAAGAATTTATTGTTTCTGAATAAGAATTATAAGAATATTATTTTTTAATTAAAATTTTAAAGCTTATAGAAATTATTTAAATCACCAGAAAATCTATACGCCGTAATGGCACTGAATAATGGAGCAATTGAAAAAATATTCTAAAAGACAATTAAACTATTTATGATAACGCAAGATGAAATTATGTAAAGAATTATTGTATTTTCATAATTAGAAATTCTGTATATTTGTAATTAAAGTTCATACCAAATTATTATCTTTTGTTTCAGTTCTGCTTTTTATTAGTTTGATATTTATTTGCATCAATAAAGTCTTTTATTAAAATTTGCTCATAGATTTTATTAACTTCTATCGCATTAAAAACTAAACTCAGCCAACTATTTATTTAGCCTTTATCAGGTAATAGATATAAAGTGAAACGACTTCTAGCGGTTACCAATGTTCAATAAAATTTCTAATATCTTGCATCCAATGAAGCATTTTCCTTTGTTCATTTTAAGAATTAATTATCCATCTAGACTTCTATTTTTTTCTGGTATAATTGTTGAATTCTTATAATTATTAAATTCATCAAATCGTTTTCATCTGGAAAAAATCGTTTGCGCCCGCCGAAAAGCAGAAGCCAGAACAATTTGATTCGAAAACATGACGCCTGCATAAATTGTTAATTTTTAAAAACATTATTGCATTAAAAACTGAACCCAGCCAATTACTTATTTAGCCTATATCGGGTAATATATATAAAGTTCAACTCCTTCTAGCGGTAAATTAAAGAGTTAGCAATGTTCATTCTAATTTCTATTATATTACATTTATTCTTTTCTATTAAAGAATAAAAATGAAACATTTTCTTTTGTTTCTTTTAAGAATTAATTATCCATCTTCGCTTTTATTTTTTTCTCTGATAGAGTTGTTGAATTCTTATAATTATTAAATTCATCCAATCGTTTTCATGTGGAAAAAATCGTTTGCGTCCGCCGAAAAGCAGAAGTTAGAACAGATTGCTTCGAAAACATGATACACGCTTGAATTGTAAATTATTAAAAACATTATTGAATTAAAAACAAATTACTTATTTAGCTTTTATCGGGTAATATATATAAAGTGCAACGCCTTCTAGCTGTAAATCAAAGAGTTACCAATGTTGAATCTAATTTTTATTATGTTACATTTAATCTTTTCTATTAAAGAATAATGTTCTATAAAAAATGAAAAATGTTCTTTTATTCCTTTTAAGAATTAATTATTGATCTATGTTTTTATTTTTTTTCTAGAAGAATTGCTGAACTCTTATAATTATTAAAAACATTATTGCATTAATACCTAAACCCAGTCAACTTTAACCTTTATCGGGTAATATGTATAAAGTGCGATGCCTTCTAGCGATAAATTAAAGAGTTACCAATGCTGAGTCTACTTTCTATTATGATACATCTAATCTTTTTTTAAAAGAATTTCTTTCGTTCATTTTAAGAGTTAATTATCCATCTATTGCTTAATTTTTTTCTAGTAAGAATTGTTGAACTCTTATAATTATTAAAAACAAAACCCAGTAAACTACTTATTTAGCTTTTATCGGCTGATATGTATATAAAGTGCGACACCTTCTAGCGGTAAATTAAAGAGTTAACAATGTTCATTCTTATTTCTAATATTTTATATTTGATCTTTTCCAGTAAAGAATAAAAATGAAAAATTTCCTTTCGTTCATTTTAAGAATTAATTATCCATCTATTGTTTTATTTTTTTCTAGTAAAAATTGTTGAATTCTTATAATTAAATTTATCAAATTGTTTTCATCCGGAAAAAATCATTTGCGTCCGCCGAAAAGCAGAAGCCAGAACAGATTGCTTCGAAAACATTAACGCATGAATTGTTTTCCTTTTCGGACACGGAAACTGTAGTAAAAGATTCCAAGATTTTGTTCGAACATTACGACAAGGAATGAATCATGAGAAATATCCCGCTATTTTTCTCTTCATTTTCCGCATTCTGTTTTTGAATAGTCGCTGCATCATATTTTGATAATGGCACCCTTCATAAATATTTTTTCAGGGAAAAAACAGCTTACACTTTTAGCAAAATCATTTCAACTGATTATTATTTCACGCATATAAATTTCGTAATTGTTAAGTTATCGATATTGCAGCAACAATTTTCAGATAAATTTAAAAGATAATATTCTATATATTCTACCAATAAGAAATTTGTCCTTACTTAAAAAAAATTGTAAGAAATGATATTTAGATTCTAAATGATATATTTAAAAATGGATTGTTTAATTTTAATAAGTTCAGGTATTTTATTTTTTATATTATGCAATTCCTTATAAATATTAATTATTTAATATATATTGTAATCTCGCTTAAATATTTTATTTTTAATAAAATGCTAGCTCTCAGTTATGGGACCTGATGGCCGAGTGACTGCGGGTGCGGGTTCTAGCCAAGAAAGTGACATGGATGCTTGTAGAGGTAAGGATTCCACTTTAAACCGTAGTTCCCGGTCTAATACGAGTGTTGGGTGTAGAGCTGAGAATCATACCCCGTCAAAAAGAAAACATTTCTTGTCTGGAAATCCGGCAGACGGTCTTGGCCCACCATGGGGCTATTGCGACCCCTGGATGATGATTAGAATCTTTTATTTTAAGAAGAATCTTTTTATTTAATTAAGTATTTTATTGCATTTACATATTTACGATAATCAATCTAACAAAAGCAGGGAGAGAGTCATGTGTAAAAGATTTGGATGCTAAAAGAAGACGTGTTATATTTTGAATTTTTGAGTGAGACCTTGCAAAAAATACTTAATATATTTTTAAAAAAAAAATTACCAATCGTATAACATTTTCTGTGAAATATTCATGGGACTCATTAAATACATCGGCTTTACATATAATTTTCTGCAATTTTGAATAAAAAATAACCGAAAAGAATATAAAAACGGCGACAGAGAGAGATTTAAAATATAATAAATATATTATTAAATAGGTTATCCTATTGACGTCAAACGACAATCTTATTAGCCGCTAGAATATCAGCCTGGGTACTCTTTAATATTTCTGAAATATACAGCAAAACTGTTTAGTGCAGGACACCTATCAAAAGATTTATTGGTCATTTGTTGCAAATTGTGCATAAAATTACAATTGGAAGAATTCATGAATTTGTTGTTGTTTCTAATGCAGCTGGTAATACAGAAGTTAATCTTTACGCCATAGGCAAAGGCTGCACCAATATTACTCACTTAGCACTACCCTGGGGACACGTGTAGCTTGAAGATATGCTACGGACGCGAGTAACACTACCCCCACAACGCTCTATGATCTTATTAGACCGGGACCTACGTCTTAAAGTGGATTCCGAACCACTACAAACATCCATGGCACCGCCGGGATTCGAACCCGAAACCTGTGGTACCGTGTGCCAGCCATTGGGCCATCAGGCCCGATTCATGAATTTCAGTCAGTGAAAATGTGGCTGAAATATTCGTGGCCTGTCAACAATCTAAAGCTGACATCTACAACTTTAAATATATATATAGAAAAAAATACTTATTTTTAACTAAATGTATTTAATCGGAATCCGACAATTTCTTCAGACATTATTTTACCATCAAATTAAGTATGAGTCTTTTAAATAATTTAGATCTTTAAAGAAAGAAGAAGAATAAGAAAGAACCCCAAAAAATCGTTTGCCACACGCAACATTATCCCAAATCACGCACGCACCTTTTCAGAAAAATCTCATGTTCTTTTACTACACATGATTCAAGATATCCTTCATTCCAGCATGAAAAGCACTCTGATACGAAATAGGCTAACAGCGACCGAAAAGAACGTCGTTCTATTAACCCAATCAAAACATCGTTCTCATTCAATCCGAGCACGTGAAATTCGTTCCGTATAGCACACTAAAACAATGAACCGCTGTGCGTTTGGCGCGTAAACAAAACAACTGCGTTGTTTTAAACAAAGAAGTTTTCATTTGTATGCAGAGAACGAATCATTCGAACGGGACTTTCGCCGGTTTTTGTTGTCTGCCTTTCTTATCCAGTTTGCTACTGTAGTATTTCTTGCACACTGGAACTGAAAAATGATTGGTTTTTGGTTTGTTCGAAAGAAGATTCATGGCTAATTGTCTGCAAGGGTCATTTAAATTTCTTATTGGGGCCAATGCAACACGTTTTAGCAATTTCATGAATAAATTTTATGGCGGTCATGGAAGTAATATTAAGAACTGGATTAATGTATTTGTTCACGAAAGAAGAATATTTAAGTTAATGTAAAGTACTAACCACTGTGCCCAAAAAGTAAGAACAATTATTTATTTTTTTCAAAAAACTCTTTATTTATTCTACCAAATTTATTTCATCGCCTTCAAAATAATCCCCTCCGGACACAATGCACTTATGCCAGCTTTTTTTCCAATCCTCAGTGCATGCTAAAAAGTCATCGGCAGGAATGGCCTGCAAAGCGCGCAGCGATACACGTTGAATCTCTTCAGCCGACTCAAAATGGTGTCACCGGAGTGGTCTTTTGAGTTTAGGGAATAGCCAGAAGTCAAACGGTGTGAATACGGTAGTCGTGTAACGATATGGGTTTCATTTTTAGTGAAAAAGCCACGAAGAATCAATGCAGTGTGAGCTGGCGCATTCAGTGTCTTCGGTACCAATCGAGATTTGACGCGTATGAGGCCCAAAATGGAATTGACCGATCCTTTTGAAATTCCAACATCATCAGAAAGGTCTCTAATTGTAAATCGACGGTTTGCAAGCGCTAAATCTTTAATTTTTTTGACGTGATCTTCATTGGTTGAGGTTGGTGATTGACTCGAGGGCTCTTCGTCTTCAACGCGTTATCTGCCTTCTTTGAACTATTTATAGCTCTTCAAAACATTTCTTTCCGATAACTGAATGCTCACTGAATGCCTACTGCAACATTCTACATGTTTCCATAAACAAAATATAATGCAAGTTCTTTGCTCAATTAATCCAGACATTTCAAAAATCACAGGAATCCGTTTTAGCATCTCACAAAGCCAAGCGTAACCCAGACACTAATGAATATTTTGACGTGAAATTTCTCACAGATGTCAAGGACACTGCCAGAAACCTAAAAAGAAAAAAATTGAAATTCCATAAGCCCCGGGAAATTTAGATTGAAAATGGGTCTTACTTTTTGCACACAGTAGTATCCTGTTTATTACTGCATTTTTTTCACACTGGAACTGAAAACGATTGGGTTTTAGTTTGTTCCAAGGAAGATTCATGGTTATTTGTCTGCAATTTACATTTCTTATTGGTGCCAATGTAAACACGCTTTAGCACTTTTGTGAATAAAGGCGGTCATGGAACTAATATTAAGAATTGGATTAATGTATTTGTTCACGAAAGAAGTATATTTGAAGTCGATGTAAAGTATTCTCACAGAATGATATTTTCAATATCAAATCCCACACTGTAGGACACTGACGATTAGTCACACAACACACAAGGTGCAGTAGCACCTCAATAACACTGAATCTGTTACATATCGAGCACTTTAGTAAGGAATAAAAGTGACCGTCATAATAAACAAAAACAATCCTCTCCCGGCATAAAAAATATCAACCAGAAGTACAACCTCTTTGTGGCAATGCCAGTATTTCTACCATATTGAATCTGACTGACTAAAGTGAGCACGTAATTATCATCATTAAAATATTCTGAATTCTTGATGATAATGACAAACTCTTAGTGATAATACATCGACCTACGCGAACTCGGAGATACGTGGTTTTTATTATTTTTTTTTTTCTGGCACATTGTTGCCCATATCTTCAGTATGTTTTTCTCTAGGTGTTTCATTTTCTATGCAATTTTCTGTTATTATTTTGGTTTTACTCACCAATATACTGTTATTATAGAAACTACCTTCCGGTACAATTTATTTATCTATGAAGTGAAAACGTAATCATTGAAAAAACATTTTAATTCATTGTTAACGGTGATATTTTCTTAATTCTGAGTCATTGCTCTAATTCTACCTCCTATTTAATCAATAAGTTTTACTGATTTCTGTTTTTTTTTTTATTTGGCTTGTATATTCTACCTTTTTAAGAGTGTTTTGATTAAGGAAAGTCTTCAATCAATGTTTTTTTAATTGTAAATTTTTTCATGAGGGTAAAATTTTGTAAAGAAAATCGCTTTTCAAAATAATTGTGGAATATTACAGAGGGTGAAAAATAATAGAACTTTTAAAGTATAAATAACTGTTACTTTATTAAACATATTTCTGCTAAAATAATGTTTTTTGCGGTATTTCAATCTTGTTAAACAAATTTATATCTATTTCTATACATAGTTGATTCTCGACATATTTTATTCGATTGTTTTTAAATATAAGCTAACAGATGTGATCCTTTATTACTAAATTTCATAAAAGACAAAGCTCATTAATTGTCAAACCATATTAAAGCAATAAATGCACATTTTTATCAAACAAGAAAGATCTTTTAAAAATATAAAAGCGTTATGTCAACAGCATTCGTATTAAACAAATACTTTTATAACAATAAAAATTAATCTTATTATTTTTTATTTTTCTTCTGATTATCAAATTACTTCTTGTAAATAACTAGAGATCTGGAAAATAACGAATTGCCACTATTTATTGTTCTAATAGTCTAAAATTCATCTCTTCAAAACTCGTTAATAAAAGAGTAAAGATCCAGTACTCAAAAATACAACATGACTTGAAAGCAAATTCATTTAGATATGTGGAAGTATTTAATATCTAACAAATCTAACTAAAATCTATAATTAACTATAATCAAATCTATCTAAGAATATCTAAGGTATCTAACTTTAATATCTTCTCTTAATGTAACAAAAAATGTTTACACTCATATCTAAAAAAAAATTTTTTATCCCATTGTTTTTTTAAATATAAACTAACAGATATGATCCTTCCAATTTCATAAAAGCCAAAACTCATTGAGAACTGTCAAGCTGTTGCTGAAAACAATAGATGCACTTTTTATCAAATAAGAAAGATCTTTTGAAAATATAAAAGCGTTATGTCAACAACATTCGTATTAAAAAAATAGCTTTATATCAATAAAAAAAATAATTTTATTTTTGCTTCTGATAACCACATTATTTTTCCCGGAAATAACTATAGATCTAGAAAATTACGAATTGCCACTATTTATTGTTCTAACAATCTAAAAATCACCCATTTAAAACGCATCGAGGAAGTATTATAACAGAGCAAAGATCCAACACGCGCAGAAATATAACATGGCTTGAAAGCAAATTCCTTTGGATCTGTGGTACTTCTATATGTCCAGCAGGAAAACATATGGTCAGAAAACTACAGGAAGTTATCTCTATTTGTTCTGTTCTTTTATCACATATTCCAATTCTTTTTAACCACAATAAGATTTTTATTTATCTGTGGAATTAAATTGCCCTCTACAGATAGGGAAACGATGCACCCTAAAAATTAAAAAAATTATGTCATTGATCTGCTATGGGACAAAATCCTGTCATTTTTCATGACCTAATTAATAAGTCTTTGTTTCTTGAATCTGAAATTAAGATTATCATTTGCAAGATAAAGAAATAGCGGACGATTTATCGGACAAAATGTACTTAATGTGAGATACTTTTTTAAGCACGCTACGAGGAACTAATTAAGATGTGTGTCGATGTCTGTCGCATATCTCTGTGGTCTACTACATCCAGGGGCAATTTGATAAATAGGCAATCGAGAATAATCAATACGTCTGTGTCCAATTAATATCGGAATAAAGTAAGATTTTTTATCAAATAGCTGAAACTTATTTAGCGCCAGTTTTTGAAAAATAATGGCATTTTTTGGCATGAAACTAACATGCCTAAAAATTATATGAAATTAACATGCCTGATAACTTTATATTTTTATATTAGAAAAATAATATATTTTATATAAAGAAAAATCAATAATAGTAATCTTTTAATATATTGTTATTTTTTTCTAATGCAGCTGGCAAACACTTAGACAATTGTATTTGACAATAAGGCAAGCGCTGCACGGACGTTACTCACTTAGCACTACCCAGGAGGTGTGTGTATCTTGAAGATAAGCTACGAACGCGGAGTAACAATAACCCCGCAACGCTCTACGATCCTGTTAGAGAGGACCTACGGTTTAAAGTGGATTCCGAACCACTTCAAACATCCATGGCACCTCCGGAAATCGAAACCTGTGGTACCGAGTGCCAGAGCGCTAGCCACTCGGCCATTCAGGCCCTTATTAATATTATTATTATCATCCCAACATATCGTAAGGTAAGAGACCTGATGGATAGCTTTTGTTCAAACTACGCACCCCCCTGGGTAGTGCTAAGTGAGTAACGTCTGTGCAGCGCTTGCCTTAAAGGTACAAAAGACAGTCTAAGTGTTTGCCATCTGCGTTAGAAAAAAAAAAAAAAAAAAAAAACATCGTAAGATTTCTTGATGATGGTCAAGATTTTTTTTTGCCATAAACTGAACACATATAGTTATTACTCGGAATAGTTTATAGAAAAACTGTTAAACAACAACTATGTTCATCTGTGATACATGACAGCCAATGATGTAAAAAATCGTGCTTTTGCATTAATAATAATAATAATAATAAAGTTAACAAATTTAAGCGTGCTTTATTTGTTTTTTTTATTCACGTTAAAAAATTGAACGAGTTTTTAAATCAAACTTACGTTTGATACATTTTCCATTTTCTCGAAAAACTTCGCCACAATCCTAAATAAACATCACAACTTTTTGTAAAATAAAATAAATTGTCTAAAGATAATTAAGTTTTTACATTTTAAAATAACGTAAAAGTTACAATTATTAAAATGGCAACATTAATTTTTCACAAAAAAAAAAAAAAAAAAAATAGCAAAATATTTTCAAACTTGTCATGATGAGGAAAAAAAAATCGTTTGTAAAATTTGTCTTTTGTTTAGATGTCTGTTGCCATTAATTTATATATAAATAACGATGCCAATGAATTTAAAATATACGCCAATGAATTGAATGATTAATGCCAATGAATTAAATTATACAAGTAATAAAAAAAAAAATTGTTAAGTCAATTCTACTTTTTTCATTATATTGCAGAAAGTTTCTTTATAAATAATGTTCATTCATTTTTGAAGTTAGAAAAAATTATCTCTATCTCACATACACACTTTCCATCTCTCTCACTCATTTATTCACATGTTTTATTTCCATTTGTTCCCTCCTTTTTCAGCGATCCACACGCTTCGCCACTGATGGTATTTATTCTATATTTATATCAGAGATATAAATTTATATAAGAAGAAATTTTTTTCCCCATATAAAATTAAAATTAATGAATCAAATATAATGAATGAATTAATATTTGAAAAACTTTATTAACATCCAGTGTCATCCACTACAAGTTCAAAAAAATGTATTTGAACTTGAGTGGATGAATAAAAAATTATTTTATGAACGACTGAAAATTTGAACGAGATATATACAGGGAGAGTGTGAACTGATAGTAGGAATTGAAAAAGTATTTTTGTAATTATTATATAAGGAGAGGGATACAATTTATATATCTTAGTGTGTAATAAATTATTTCACTCTTGCAGGACAAACCAATTTTTTTCATTTCCTGGATTTATTTTTCTAAACTATTTAGTACTTCTTTAAATACAACTTTAATTTGTCACGATTCAGTAAAATCTACAGTTGAAATCTTGATTCACCGATAACTGCTTGAAACAAGGAATTTTACAAAATGAACGCATCTCAAAAGACAATTAATTACTGACCAAATAGACCAATGAACTGAAAAGAACTTTTGCATCCGTAACGGTCTAAAGCCTGCATTTCATGTTAAGTTAATCGATTATTAAGGAAGAAACAAAATTCATCCTTTAAACATCAGACATTTTTAATTCATTCATTGGCATTTTCTTAACTCGCATACGTGAAAAACAATGGAATGATATTTGGATCGTAGGATTGCTTGCAAGTTGCAGTAGGTCAAATTTTTAATTAAAACATTTCTCACACCTTGAACAACGAAGTATTTAGCCTTTGTTTTTATAATCTGGCTAGAGTTTAGATACGTCAAATTCTAACATTAGTATTCGTAGTCCATCATCTTCAATCGACATGTATCGCATAGCGATTATATTATATACAAATACATTATTTATTATGAGTAAGTGCTCAAATATATCTGATTGTTCATAATGAATCGTACCAAAAGAAAAGAAAACAGCGTTTTATTCAATTTTTCTTTTTTACATTCTATTGTTAGAACTGACTGGTGCTGTAACAATAGATGAAATTATGAGGAGTATACTTTGTTTTTAATTTGTGCCAAATAAAGTTTTTTATTCATAAACATATATAAAAATAAAGTTATATAAGTATATATACTTTCCTGTTTATTTTCTGATGTTCTATTTTGTCTTCTAAGTATTTTCGAGTTACAGATTAAAAAAAGACGAAAATCGATTTTCTAAACCATGTACTCATCGATAAATTACAAAATATCGATTGATAGCTTAGATTTAACCTTAATATTTTAAATAACATTATTCTTCGTTAATTATACGATTTTTGTAAAATAAATGCAATGATTCTCAATCTGTAAGTGAGACAGAAAAAAGACTGGATATTCCATATATATATATACTGATAGATACATTTTTGTATCATGATGAATATATTACAGAATAGCTTCGAAATGCACATCGACCTATGCAACATAATTCTATATTCTATTTATAAGAAAAAATAATAAACGTAGTACGATGAAGAAGGTAACTTTTTACTGAAATTAATGGGCATAAAGCTATACATAGTACTAAATTATTAAATATGCAAAGCTGTTTTGTCCATCATGGATCACAACTGCACACATTGAGTGTCCAAATCAGTAATTACCTAAAATAACCCTGGCAGTGATGCATATTACATGTAAAATCTATAAAAGGAGTGATAAAAATTATTAATCTTATCTGGGATTCATCTACCAGACATTCCTCAAATGTTAACTCCAGATCTGCAACACATTTTCTGCCCAAATATTCAAAGTCATGTGCATGTTCAAATGATGAAAGTATTTCATGACCTTGCTGGTTTAGAAGCATCAACAACAAGGAGGCTATCTTTATCTTGCAGAAAAATGGCCCCAAGAGGACATGAAGGATAACGCAAACGGTCCCAGTAAACATGCACTCAATCTGTTACGTTTGGTATGCAGGAGAAGCTACTTTCTACTGAAGTATAATACTCATATCAAAGATAACAGCTCAATGCTCTAAAACAAAGAACGATTAGAAACGATGGCTTTTTTGGCCCCTTCGCATAGATCAGTTGTTAATCATCTGTTCCTGAACAGAAGCAAGATTCATTATTGAACATTAAGTGATGGGTTTGTGCCAGTCATGCTGATCGGTTAGACACCAGATGATTCTGTCGATATTGTGGGACTAAAAGTGTTGCGGGATAGAACGTATGCGAGTGTGTCATGAAAGAGACTATGCATATTGTATGGATGATAATGATGTCGTTGAGACAATTCGAATCTGTCACTTGTGTTTATATTTGCCTCACATTCGTGAACAGCAATACGTAA
>BPLR01008767.1:0-71841 GCA_021605095.1 Caerostris extrusa | reverse complement strand
AGAGGAAGCTATCGACGATGGAAAGCAAGTATTCAGTTTGTTTTCTTTACATGAATACAGAGCTTGTTTTTAACAGAGAATGTTCCAGTTCCAGCATGTTCCGGTGATTCTTTTATGAAACGATATTCGTCAAAATTTAGTGTTGTAGATTGTGTCATGGGGCCTGAAGGCCGAGTGAACTAGTGTCGGTCCTTGGTGCCACAGATTTCGAGTTCCGGCTGTGCCATGGATGCTTTAGTCTTTAGGAATCACTTTGACTATGGAGCTTTGAGCATAGGGGGGGACAACCTACTCGATAAAAAAGAAAGCATGTCATTTCTTGGACTCTGCCAGTAGGCAGACAGTCTTCCGATACAATAGGACAGTTGCGCCATTGCAGAAAAGATGATTTTATGTCCTGTTCGCTCTGAATGATATGCATCATTTCCCTTCTGGCATCATTAGTATTAGAGTGTCAACATATACTTGAAATGTCACAAATGATCATAGCAACACATCCTTCAAAGGTCATCCTAAGAAAATCAAAAGTTTTAAAATATCCGATTTAAGAGAAGCTTTACAAATTACTCTATAAAGTGTCTGGTGAATAGAATATTGGGTTTTGGTTGGTAGTTGTAAATTTGCTAGTTGGTTCAAAACCAACTAGCAAACTGAACTGAAAATATTGAATTTATGCAATGTATAAGTTTGTTAAACCTGAATGAAAGTGTTGTCCTCCAGAAATGTGGCGGTGGTGGAGAGTATGAATCCCTATAATATATAACATGCATCCGCCATCAATTCATCCCTTGGATGGGATCCGTTCTAAATTGCGTTGGCGACAGTGTTCAATATTGATTCATAGAAGTGGTTCTCTCGTTGTAAAGTAAAAGTTCTAACAGGTTCGTGATTTTAACGGGTTTTGCCACTTTAAATGAAAAGACATAAAAAAAAGGTTTAAGAAATTCATCCGTGAATATTTTTGGTTACTTTTAATACTTAACTTTGCATAACAACCAAAATTGTGTTATGGTTGAATTTTTTAGTCTTTCTCTATGATGTTTATGTTGAAATTTAAATAAGGCAATAAAAAATTATATAAGATGATACTTATAAATATAAACGGAATGATACTTTGAAAATAACAATTCTTAGTCGATCCTTGCTCTTTGATCGATCATAATAAATTTTGTATGAAGTTGAAAAAGAAGTGAAACGTAGAATATTCTTAAATGACGAAATACAATAAAACACACACGATTTCACTGTAGAAATTGGCTTTGAGAACAAATTACAATAAACAATCTATTCAAATATATAACATTAAACTAGACAATATATTCTCCTCCATATTACAGCATCGTTATCATCGTTTCCTAAATTTATTAAATTATTCATACCAGCATTAATGCAATGCTGTTTATTGGAAATTAGTCATTTTGAATAAAAAATGTTCATTTATATGAGCAATTGACACTTGGGCAAATCAAAATTTAACGAACATGTCCCTGAAATGAAACATGAAATTCAATTAAAAATACATTAGAAACTATCTATTACAAGAAAACTGTCTCATTACTGTCCAAGAGACTTACCCAACTTTAATATTTGTAGCCAGAACTTGTTTTGGGAAAACAGGGCTTACAGTTATATGCTGCATGTCTGATGGGTTTATTACACTATTCCTTGTTTGATAATATTACAAGTAAAAAAATTAAAATATTGTTGTTCCTTCTATAAAATTTCATTCACATAAGCAATAAACAATGAATGAAGGAAATCAACAATGGAATAAACAATGAATGAAGGAAATCAACAATGGAGTAAACAATGAATGAATTAGTGCATGAATAAATGAAAACAACAATGAAAGAACAATAAACAATGAATGTACAATACACAATGTATGAATGAAATTCACTTATATAAACAACATGAAGCATTATGCTGAAATGAAGTAATTTGCATAGGCTTAGTAAAAGAAGACAATGTGTTAAATTTTTTAGAAAATCTGCTCTTCGTTAAAAGGTTGTTTTGCACCTAAATTGGCATGGTTTTATTAGTCACAGTAGCTTATCCACAAAATTTTTACTACTTGCTTTATCTTGTGAAAGAGAATATTCCCAGGAGGGGCATATATTATTATATAACATATCTTATTGGTAGTTTTAATCTAATATACGCTATATATTCAAATAGTAAAAATTCAGGGAAAACACTTTAAAACATACGTAGAAATTCTGAAAATTGAACTATACCTTTCCTGTGGCGAAAGATCCTTTGGCGGCGCTGAAGAGGGCGGGAAGCCGGGTGAGCCTCAGGGAGCTGCAGTCCACCGACATGAAGTGCCTCTGGGCGTCGTGGGTGCAGAAACAGCGACACCCAGGTGGACAGTTCGATGGGGCGGGATCGGGCGGTATCGTTTGGAGGGTGCACACGGAACTTCCGAATTCAGATTATTCGTTGAGTTCAAGTAACTCAAGAACGGCAGCAACTTGCAGTCACAACTAAATGGATTACCTGGAAAATCAATAACTAATTATGTTTGTAGTACAATAAAAAAAGCAATATACCAGGCTCAGAAATACAAAGATACTTATATATAGGCAGTGTAAGACAAAGAGAAATATCTTTCTGTTATCATTTTACCGTGGGAGTAGTTCTCAAAGTATCAAAGTCTTCTATTTTACATATAAGTCGGCAGTTTGGGAGTACTACTACTAGTACACCACACCACATCACTGTTCCTAGAGCTGAGTTGCTTGCTTTACAGTTTGGAAATGATGTGGGTGAGAGATAAAGTCTGATTGGGCTCCACGACGCTCTTACAGTCGTATGAAACAGGAACCTACGATTGAAAGTGGATTTTGAACCATTATAGACACTCATGACACCTCCGGGACTCTACCTCAAAACATGTGGGACTGAGAGCCAGACATTCGGCCATTCAGGCCCCAATCAGTTAAGTGTAGAATAACAAAGGAATATAGAGTATTATTTCCTTGTTAACAAAGCAATATAGGGAATTTTATCATTATACAACTACCCAATTAATTCTTCTTCTTCATTGACGTAACAACCTCGTGGTGGCCCAACGCCGTCTTCCTACTGGCAGATTTCGAGACAGGACATGCTTTTCTTTTTACTGGGTAGTGTTGTCAGCTCTAAGCTCAACAGTAATATTTTATCTACAGTTTAAGGGATTCCGAATCACTACAAGCTTCCATGGCACCGTTGGGACTCGAACCCGAAAGCTGTGGTAGCGAGCGTGAGAACGCTGATCACTCGGCCATCAGGCCCCATCATAGTTAATTGTTATATCTTAATTTCTCCATTAGGGAACGATAAAGATTCTTAACAAAATCAATTAAAAGTTTATTTCTTTACACTACCCAAAATTATATTAAAAAAATTATCTCAGAGTCATAGGAATTTTTTTAAAAGGTTTATAGTAGAGCCAGTTACAAACTTTCTTATTATTTTTAATTGAATATTCTGTCACAGTATTCTGTTAAAAGTAACAAAAAGAACAAGAAATATCTATGAAATTTTAATTAAATCATTAATATATGATAAAATAATATAAAATTGTTTATTTAAATAATAATTACATATTTCTATTATTTTAACGCTATCATACTTTATGGAAACATCATAAACTTTCTAAATGCCAACTCCTTGCGATAAATAGTAAAATAAATTGTTTCATTTAATGGAAGTCATTTATTTCATTATAATTATTTTATATGTTATTTTATAGGTTGTCTTCAATTTTTAAATGAATAAATTAAATTAATGTGGATAATGTATTCATTTTTAAATACGTCAGTATACAAGCACATTAGTTCATGTGCTTGGATTCAAAGCAACTGCACAAGCATTGATTTTTAAAATATATGTCAGAATGTATTGAGAGTAAAATTATTTCCGATGGCAATGCAAAAATAAAGAAGAAAATGTGCACAAAAGAGTTTACAAACTTCACCGAAATCTTTGCCTTAAGAGTTCTCTAGCTTGCCAGTATCTCGGATTCGCCATGAAGTGCCAAGCAACGATGAAGATGAGCTCGGTTCATTGGTACTGCCAAATCACAAAGAGGGCAGTTTGGTTGCTCGAAAATTCCAATGAGATGTAAATGTTCATTAGATCAATTATTAGATTGAGACAAGCCGCCAGAACTCCATTGTAATACATGCAGACCCACTGGACGATGGCTAGGATAGCAAGGATGGCTAGGGTGGCGAGTGAGAGCTCATGTCGAAAACTGCAGACCATTTAGCCACATAGTACGTTGTCCAGGGTGCATCACTAGGAGGTAGGTCTATATTGCACCCTGTTGAAAGTAATATACTACTGTGGCCAAAAGTAAAAAACAATTTTTTTTCAGAAACTCTTTATTTATTCTTCCAAATTTATTTCATCATCTTCAGAGTTTCTGAATTTAGGGAATAGCCTGAAGTCGCACGATATGAAAATGGTGGTTATGGAACGATATGGGTTTCCTTTTGAAGAAAAAGTCACGAAGAATCAATGCAGTCTGAGCTGGCGCATTCGTTTTCGGTACCAATCGAGATTTGACGCGTTTGAGGCCCAAAACATCTTTTAAAATGGAATTGAACAATTCTTTTGAAATTCCAACATCTTCAGCAAGGTCTCTAAGCTTCGTCGGTTGAGGATGAGGGCTCTTCGACTTCAACGCGTTCTCTGCCTTCTTGAACTGTTTATATCACTTCTAAACATTTCTTTCCGATATAGAAATGCTCACCGAATGCCTTCTGCAACACTCTATACATTTCCGCGAACAAAATTTGATGCAAGTTCTTTGCTCAATGAATTCAGACATTTCAAAAATTTCCGGAATCAGTTTTAGCATATCCCCAAGCCAAGCGTAACTCAAACACTAATGAATATTTCGACGTCAAATTTTACACAGGCGTCAATGACAGTGCCAACAACCTAAAAAAAAAGAAACAAAAATGGAAAATGGAAGCTAAGAGCCCACCTGCCAAGTAGAGGTATTTGAGCTTGTCCAGTATCTGTTCTTTGCGGAGTGTGCGGATGCGGTTGCTGCTGATATCCAGGTACTGGAGTTGCAGAAGTCTCTGAACCTCGCCGCCCAGCGTGGTGATGCGATTGCCATGCAGGTACAGGTCTGTCAGCTCATTTAAACCATCGAATTCACCCTCCTCGAAGCTCTGCAAAACACATGCATGTGAAATGGTCATGTACGCATGAATAGAGAGAAAGTACAACCCATGGATAACAACGTAATACCGGATTCAATTATACATGATGTCAAGGATGCTGTATTTGACCTTAATGTAATCTGTAAATAACATTTCTTTAACAGCATAAAGCGTACTGGTTCCAAAATGGCGCACGTCACTCTAAGGGCAGTGGGATAATTAGTATTATCAGTTACATTTATGTTGTTTTAGATTTTAATTGTTTTTAAATATCATTTCCTCTATTTTCATTAAAATGATGTACTGACAGGAAAAAAATAATATTGGGACACTCGTCATAACTTTTGTAGTTATCATTGATCTTCACATAAATGGTGTTGTTGGGGAAATGGCTGGAATGGAATTAACTTAGGGCCCAATGCACTTGATTGACATTAACTAACACGATTAATTAACCGGTAACTCGAAATTTTTTCATAACAGAACCTGATATTTTTCACGCAATCAATTCAGCATGGGATAAATAATTTACCCACCAATTTATTTTTCAAAAGTCCCATAACTTTTAAAGTTGCGGAAAGGGGCCCCAATCAAAATTACATTTGCTTAATTAATTAACTGAATAATATGTTACAATCTTCC
Organism: Caerostris extrusa; assembly: GCA_021605095.1. Taxonomy (NCBI): domain Eukaryota; kingdom Metazoa; phylum Arthropoda; class Arachnida; order Araneae; family Araneidae; genus Caerostris; species Caerostris extrusa. The sequence goes on along the minus strand of BPLR01008767.1, from coordinate 66,034 downwards.
TGTTATCATTAAGAAAAAAAGAGCTAAATAAAAAAATAAATAAATAAATTTGTTTGGTTCCATTAAAAAGTTTGTAAACGATAAAAATATTTCAAATTGTATATTTATATAATCATAATTACACAGCTTCATTATTTCACACAATTAAACCCCTTAGAGTAAAAAAAAATCTTTAATGATAACTTCCTTTGATTGGTGAATGTTTAAAATAATTTGCATTTTTAAAAGTCATTTTAAATTGTCTAAGCTTCAAAGCACCATTCTCTAAGAATCAGATAACTAAGATTGAAAATCGCTTTTTTTTTACCCGAATCAAATTAATTAATGTAGGATTTGTTTGTGTGGTAATCAGCAGCCGGCGACACTTCACGATTGCTTGCCTTTGACAGAGCCTGTTTACAACGTGGGGGTGTATTGAACTTTGAACTTTGACCCCACGAGAAGGAACAGGACCCCGTAGATGAAGAAAGAGGAAAGAGAACGCTGGCAGGAGCGATTGGGGAGGCTGCGTCAAGCAGCGAGAGAATATATTTAACCGCTTAATTAATGTAAATATCATTGTAAAATATAATATTAAATGGCTTTATTTAAAGTAATGTCCCGTTACAGCGTTTTCTCTGTCAAATACCCTAGACACCCACTGCAAAAGTACAGCCTTTGTTAGACTGGTAGAGAAGTTTAATAAAACTGTACGTTCGACCGGGATGAATCTATTGGAACCGGTGTAACGCTACAAAAAATTGGGGGCTCGGCCGGGATGCATCTTTTTGCAAGCGGCTAAATCTACATTAATGTGCTTTGATTCAAGGCAGTTGCAGTGTGAGTTTTGACTAATAGATTTAACACTAGAGAAGATATTCACCTCTATCCTGTTATCCGTGAGATTCAAGTAGTTGAGTACGGAAAGGAAGCGGACGCAGCCCTGCAAGGACCGGATCTTGTTCCGGCTGAGATCCAGGAACATAAGGTCATACCGGATGACAGTGAATGTGAAGCGCTCCACTGTCGAGATGAAGTTATTCTGCAGGTGCAAATACCGGACTTCATCCAGCTCGCGGAAGTCCTCAGAGCTCAGGTTCTGGATATGGTTCCCGGCCAACGACAAGTGGGCTATCTGGCCGACCTTTAGGGAGTTCTGCGATTGTCTGTGATACATCATGTACAGCAGACTGGCTGCAAGTAGAAATAAATTATAGTTTAAAAAAAAAACTAAAAAATAGCTTTTAGAGTTAATCAAACTAAAAAATAATTGTTAACATAAGAATAAAATGGCTGACGAGAAAAATGAATGTCACTGTTCTAAAAGCGTGGGGTGCTCGATATCAATCGTTAGAATTTTCACTAGTTTCATTCCGAAATGCAGAGTTAGTTTAAAAATGTCACACAAAGCACCCCACGATTTTAGAACAGTGACATTAATTTTCTCGTCAGTCATTTTATTCTTATGTTAACAATTATTTTTTACTTTTAGTTTGATTAACTCTACAAAGCAACTTTTTATACTAAAATATTTAAATGAGGTCCCGATACGAATATTCTAGCAATATGTATCAAAGTATTTTCAGGCAGCAAAATTGAAATTTGTTATGCCACCAACAAGACTTTTTAACAGTTCTAACAGCGTAGATTCTTTTTTCCAATTAAGACCAAAATAATGACCAGTAAACCTAACTAACGGAAAATTCAAATGATAAAATCAATATAATCAATATCAATTGAAGATGATGCGAACTTTGTCAACAAGAAGACCAACTATATTAACAAGAAGACCAACTATATTAACAAGAAAACCAACTATACCAACTATATTAACAAGGAGAATGCCTGTTATGCCAACAAAAATTTTAAAAGATAAATTTACGATTTAAAGGAAAATCAATTTTTTTCAAGAAAAAACTACAATTACTCAGGGTGATATCAATAGAGTTTTAAACAATGAAATTTTACATATACTACTGTGCCCAAAAAGTAAGACAAATTATTTTTCAAAAACTATTTATGTATTCTTTCAAATTTATTTTATCGCCTTCAAAGTAATTCTCTCCGGACATAATGTGCCAATTTTTTCCAATCCTCAATGCATGTTAAAAAGTCATCGGCAGGGATGGCGTTCAAAGCGCCCGCCGATTCACGTTGAATTTCTTCAATCGACTCAAAACGGTGTCTCCGGTGTGATCTTTTGAGTTTAGGAAATAGCAAGAAGTCGCTCGGTGTCAATATGGTAGTTACGGAATGATATGGGTTTCATTTTTGGCGAAAAAGTCACGAAGAATCAATGCAGTGTGAGCTGGCGCATTCAGTGTTTTCGGTACCAATCACAATTTGACGCGTTTGAGGCCCAAAACATTCTTTAAAATGTAATTTTGAAATTCCAACATCAGCAGCAAGGCCTCTAATTATAAATCGACGGTTTGCAAGCACGAAATCTTTAATTTTTCGGACGTGAGCTTTGTCGGTGGAGATTGATGGTCGACCAGAGGGCTTTTCGTCTACAACGCGTTCTCTGCCTTCTTTGAACTGTTTATACCACTTGTAAACATTTCTTCCCGATATAGGAATGCTCACCGAATGCCTTCTGCAACATTCTATACGTTTCCGCAAACAAAATTGAATGCAAGTTCTTTGCTCAATTCATTCAGACATTTAAAAAAATCGCCGGAATCAGTTTTAGCATGTCACGAAACCAAGCGTAACTCCATTTATTGACGTGAAATTTCCCACAGATGTCAAATACATTGCCAGCAACCTAAAAAGAAAAGAAAAATTGAAATTCCATAAGCCTCGGGAATTTTAAATTGAAAACTGGTCTTACTTTTGGACATAGTAGTATGAACAGAATTGGAGTACATGCTGAGCTCTAAATATTTAGGCAAACCTCTTAACGATTTCTTTACTGACTTCAACATTACGACTGCCTCTGTGGGGCAGCTGTTAAATGAGTGAGCGATTGCTTTTGATTTATTAATGCGACATGATCTTTTGGACGTGATTTAGGAGCTTAAACTAGGGTTATAAGCAACAACAACTTTTCTTACAGGAAGGACTGACATAAGATTATATCCAAAGCCTCTTTAATTCAATGCCAAGGTCATGTAGCATCGCTTATTGAGAACCATGTCGGCAACAAAAAATATTAGTTTCTTCGTATTCCTTCACTCAAAGGGAAGTGCATTTTTAAACATTTTATTCTTGTTCTTTATCATATCTTTAAAAATTATTAACAAATTTGGCTATGAAATCTCTTTTCCGTCTTGATTTTACATTTTGATATCTATCAGTGATTAATTATTTTCTGTTGTGCCTGGTGTACTACTGCAGTGATGGACGGGCATCCCATGAATAATCTACTCATGGATTGAAGGAAAGAGGGCAGCTTCTGTTGTGATGGAGCACCCATAGATAGAAGTCTGACTTGGCACAGAATTGCTGAAGAAAGTGGGAAGTGCCGTCCGAGAGGAATTTTAAGGGGAATTACCCACATTTGTGAATCGCATGGGAAAAACCCTGTAACTCCTACCAGGGTGTCCGTCTAACGAAGCAAGATGCTGAATATACCCATCGCCAACGAGTCTCCTAGTATTTTGAAACTGTGTCTACAACAAAGCCACCAGCGGATTAAACCTCAACCCTGATGCTCACCAGCGGCTCACGTTGCCATTGAGCCACGATTAGGGCTTATTCTCTTTAATAAAAATAACCTAAAATTTCTTAACAAATAGTTACAAAACATGTGTTTTTGTCTCAATAAAACAGAAAAAAATGAAAAACCAATAAGTAATAAAAAAAAAAAAAAAAAAAAATTAAAGTTAATTCCTATTTTTTTCCCCTATATTGCAGAAAGTCCTTTATAAATTATTTTCATTCATTTTTTAAAATTTATCTGGCACCATCTATTGGTAGATATATGCAACTTAAATCTAAAAAAAAATTTAATTATTGAATTAATATTTGAAAAAACTGTATTATTATCAAGTGCCATCCACTACAAGTTCAAAAAAATATATTTGAACTTGGGAATTGAGTGGATGAATAAAAAGTATTTTATGAACGTTTGACAATTTGAATAAGATATATATATAGGGAGAGTGTGAGCTAATAGAAGGAATTTTAAACGAAATGCAATTAAATTAAATGAAAATTATAGAAAATGAGACAAAATGTTAAAGAATTGTAAGATATTCTATTCATAATTTTTATATAAAAGAAAAAAAACGGAGGAGGCACAATGCGTTAGACCTAGTAATTGTTTGAAACACAGAATGTGAAAAAAAACAAAACAAAAAAGCCCGTATTTTTTTCAATTCCTTCTATTAGCTCACACTCTCCCTATGTATATATCCTGTTCAAATTTTCAATCGTTCATAAAATACTTTTATTCATCCTCACAAGTTCAAACAAATTTTTTTGAACTTGTAGTGGATGACACTGGATGTTAACACAGTTTCTTTCAAATATTAATTCAGTAATTAAATTTAATTCATTAATTTCAGTTTTTTATAGATTTAAGTTGCATGCATCTACCAATAGATGGGGGCCAGATAAACTTAAAAAATGAATGAAAATAATTTATAAGGACTTTCTGTAATATAGGAAAAAATGTAGGAATTGACTTTAAGTTTTTTTTTATTATATTACTTGCTTAAATAACGTATCCATTTAAATCCATTGGCAGAGAAATATTTAAGATGGGTTCCAGGTAATAATGGGAATCTCTCTGATAGCCCCATCCTAGGAGGGTATGGTTCAAAATTGTGTTTGTAAATGAGTTTAAAGTGCAGCAGGCCACCCATTCTGCATGCTGAATAATGAATAAAGGGAGTTCATTTACAGTTATACTTCTTGACCATGTGAACAACGAAGCTCGTATTCTGGTAGGATCCAAACTGGATTCTTTGATTTGCCACCTGTTCTATGAGGTTGTAGCTGAGGTCCAGCTTCACCAGGATAGGCATTCCCAGATAGTGCTGGACGTCGAACTCCCGGATGAGACAATGGTCCAGGTAGAGGTAGCCGGTGTTGTTCACCTTCCCGTTAAACGAGTTCTGGGTCACTCGGGGAAAGGGATTGTGGGACAGCTGCAGTTGGTCCACGTTGTACATCCGGGGATGCAGAACCGAGTCCAGAGCCGTCAAGTTGTTGTGGTCTAAGTGGATTTCCTGAGGAAAAAGAAGCACCAGATTCATTAAGCTTTCTGTAGTGAATATCTCATTTGTAAGCGTAGTATTTGAAATGCAACTGTGCTGATACAAAAAGCCCTAGCAATGGAAGTTTTCATGCAATGCCCAAATACCTCTCGTGAAGCTTAATTGACCAAGAGCTAATTTTTTTCATATACTGTGATGTCTTACAAAATAAATGCAAAATGTGTTTTTGTTCCCAAGGTAATCCTAAAATATTTTGTTAATGGTAAAACATCAGATAGTTGGCCATTAAAAGCCTCAGGGACGTAAAAAATTATTTCAAGCGAAACAACTTCACCTATTTTATTTAAAAGTTTTGGGTGCGATAGCATAATAACTAAAAGAGTTTGGAAGTTAAAAGGAGAAATAAAACAGTGTTGATACTACTAAAGTGATAGCTTTGAATAAAAGACCATATCTAAAATGTTCCATACATAACAATATTGTTGTTACTCTGAAGTTTAGGAGAAATTTCGCCATAATATAAAAACATCATTATTTTTAACCTTATTTTCCTCATTCTGTTATTTTTTCTTTTAAATTATGCCAGTTCAAAAACATGCACCGTACTGAAAATTATATAATTTCAGGTTATTCTACATTGCAATACAAGGTGTACACATTACATTTATTTTACAATGCTAGCAATGAATATTTAGTTGGCTATCAATCAGAATAGCTCAATAAATCAACTAATACGCTGACCACTTCTTCCTTGAAAAGAAAAGAAATCCGATGGTAGCGAACTCTGATGGGCTAGGTTCTCCAGTTTTTCTAGGATTCTCGAAGAGATCTCCAGTTTGTGAGACTAAAATTCCTGGAGCAGACTCGAGTCTCAGTGATAAAGCTGCTGGTTTGCATTGATTGACGGAATTGCAATACATGCCGTCAGTGGCAAGTACAAATCCACTGACGGCATGTATTGCACTCAAGCTTTTTCAAATGCAAAGGTTGTGGTAGTTAGAAAGTGTGCAAAAATATAAGATATGTATTTCGTGAGATTGGGGCAGAGTATGCTAAATGTAAAAAATCTTGTTGTGGATTTGAGTAGTTTTCTTACAAAAAAAGACACACAATTACTCTTTGGAGTCTTATTGGAAGACATCATTAATTAATAAAATGGGTTGTTTAGGTTGTTTATATCATACCAATGTATGCAACAACAGAGTGTTTATGATATTTACGTGTACCCTTCTAGGGTTCATTTAGTTGAATTGGTACTTCTTTTATCTATACCCCATTTCGAATGCAGAAACAAAAGAAACAGATAAATGAAAATGAAACAGATCAACACTGTGCACTGATAGATGAAATCAATCATCCAAAATTGATAAAATCACTATTGAAAATAAAATCTGCTGACCACTGAAATGTTTTCACCTTAAATAAATCGATAAACATAATATATTCATTAGTTGTCAACAAAGATGCTTAAGCGTTCTCTTGCTCTGAAAATGATTGAATCGGCGGTACTGACTTTGGGGTGGGTGGTGAGGAAGAGCTGGTCGACATGCAGCAGCTGGTTGTGGGAGAGAATCACGTACTTTTAAGCTTCGTCCATGGTTTGAACAAGTCTGGAGGAGGGACGTCAGCCGGTTGTGAGAGATGTTGAAGTAGGTCACTTCTTCCGTACCTTGCATATGAAAAAAAAACCATTATGCATAAATAGTAATAATAAGCATTGTTTGTATATTGGAAAATATATCAAAATAGTCTTTTTTAAAAAAATTTCAAATCCAAGGTAATATTGTGCGAATCTATGATTCCCAAAATTGAGTTTCTTGATCTCGGATATGATTTTAAATAAAACAAGTAATATAAAAAATTATTTTTGAAGTCAATTCTACTTTTTTTCACTCTATTTTTTGCAATAGAAGTCTTTTATAAATAATTTTCATTCATTTTTTTAAGTTTATCTGGCACCATCTATGGGTAGATATATGCAACTTAAATCGAAAAAAAAAAAAAAAAATTAATTAATTAAATTTAATTACTGAATTATTGTTTGAAAAACTGTATTAACATCCAGTGTCATCCACTACAAGTTCAAAAAAAAATGTATTTTTTGAACTTGAGTTGATGAATAAAAGTATGTTATCAACAATTGAAAATGTGAACGAGTTATATATAGGGAGAGTGTGAGCTAATAGAAGGAATTGAAAAAAAAAACGTGAAAGAACTTTACCGTAACTTTAAGCAATAGTTTTTTTTTTTATTTCAAGGAAAATTTAAAAATTTTTTTTTACAAAATTTGTTTATTTCAAGCATGAAAGTTGCTTAAGCCACTCGATTTTATGAACTAAAGCTTATCTGCAATAGCTAGTCTTCAAATAAATTGAGCATCATGTCCTGGTTCTGAACGTCTGTGTGTACTTTTCTTCGTGAAAGCCACATCAATTCAAAGTTGCTTATGTTTTGTCATGTGTTAATTGGTGACCTTTTTTAAATAATGATTTGAAATTAATGTAAGTAATAGAATTCCTATTACTTTATTATTTTAAATCGGAGCAATATTTTGGAATTATTTTCTTAATTAATTCAAGAAATTCCAAGTAAGATGTCTTTGAATTATTTTACGAATCGATTGCAAATAATTATAAATTGATTATTTTTTGCAAGAACGATATAGTTCCTTTTATCAAATCTACTATTCATTGTAAAACTTATATGTTTATATATCCTTATGACGTTAGTAGTTTTCATTTAATATTTTAATATATTCCCATATTTTCTTTTTTTACTTCTTAATTTGCTTTTTTTTATGTAATTATTTCAATGTATGCATTTATTTATTTAATATTTAATTAATATTCATGTTTTTCGTATTTCTTATTTGATTTTACTTATTTTAGTTAATTTTGTGAAAACATTTATTATATTTTATATGTTAACAAATTTCCGGTATTCAAATTTAAAATTGTTATTTTACTTTTTGATACAACTTAACAAATAAAATGCTTTATGATGGTTATTGTAATTAGTAATAGCATATTATGTGTGCCAATGAGGTCTGAAATGATTATCTGTATTATTGGAAAATGTCTAAACATATTATTAATTATATGTAAAAAGTAATAAACATATTTTAAAACTTTGAAATTAAATTTTTATCTATTTAGTAGACGTTGTCTTCTTACAGTTTTCTATAAAACACTGAAAAATTTTGAAATTAATTTTATTATTTTTTTAATATAATTTAAAAAAATATTTTCAAATATAAATTCAATCAATTTTATATTCTGAAAAGCGACACAGTTTTGAATTAAAATAAATGTATTCCAATAGTTTTAATAAATCAAAGGATACATTGATTCTTTTATTTAAAAATGCGTTTGAAACATAAAATATATGAATAATTATATTAAGATTTATTTATGTTTTTATAGTTCTATTTATTAGTATTTTATGTCAAAATATGGCAGTTTTCGGCAGTTTAGAAAAATTAAAAGGGAATTCGATTAATGTTTTTAAAGAAATAAATGTTTTAAATAAAAAATATATTAAGTACATAAAAATTTAATAAAAAGGATTAAAACTTGAATTCAATTAATTAATTTATTTCCTTGTAAATCCGTTTTCTGAACTCACACCACCGTCATCAGTATTAACTCATTTTCTCAGAGCAAACTTAAAATGAAAAGAATTTGGGAAAAAAGAATCCCTAATTAATATTTTCTTTAAAATTTAATAACCCTAAAAATATTTCTAAATTATTAAAATTCAGTTTCCATTTGAAAAAAAAATTTCTTCCGGTGTAATTATTTTTTTTAAATATGAATTAGATAATATTATTTTTACATTCATTTTTTATCTAACATTATACGAGGGCCACTCTGAAATTTTTGAGATACCGCTAAAGGGTACAAGTTTCTTACCAAATTTTAAGAGTGTTCAAAGTAGTCCCCCTCCAATATCAATGCACTTTTTGCAGACGATTTTTCCAAAGATTAAATGCTTCACACCATCCATTTCTCGGAATTGGTGAAAAATATGCTTTTATGACCTCATCAATCTCATCTTTGGAATGAAAACAGCGACCACGTAAATTTTTCTGGAGATTAAAAAAAAAAGCCAAAAAGTCACACCTAGCAAGATCAGGGAATAGGGTGGATGCTCTATCATTTTGATGTGTTTTTTGTTTAATAAATTCGACTGCCGATCTTGCCGTATGAGAAGATGCATTATCATGGTGAAACATGACTCCCCTTACATTCACTTCTTGAAGATTTTTAGTGGCGTACCAGTTAGCTGTGACTGTCCCTCCAGCTTGATGGCTTTAACCAGTCCCGTACTTCTGAAGAAAACGGCATACGTTATTTTTCTCATTGCACGTTGTCTTTTCCCCATTGTTGGTTTGGAGTCACCTTCAAAGACCCATACTTTACTTTCTTGTCGCGTTGGAACGTCAAAAAAATTGTATGTAAGTTTCATCACCAGTAATGATTTTAGAAAGTAGGCGGTGTCAACCATCGTTAAGTATTTTTATGATTTCTTTGCAAATTTAACACGTTCCGTTTTTTTGGTGTTCTGTTAAATTATGGGGTACCCAATGACAAACTATTTTTCATACGCAGTTCTTCACGAATAATTCTTTGTGTAGCTGCGTATCCAATGTTACGATTCTTCTGTAACATTTGGTAAGTGCAGCGATTATCATCGACTAACATTTTTCGTGTGGCCGACATTTTCTGGAACTACAGCTGATGAAGGTCTTCCTGTGTGTTCTTGTTCCAGCAGAGAACTTCGACTTCTGCGAAATTCTGCAAACCATCTAAATACAATAACACAAGATGGAACCTCGTCTCCATATGCTAGTTGTAGAAGTTGAAGGCATTCTTCTTGATTTAACCCCACATTAAAATCACACACATTAAAATCGTAGCACGATAATGCTCTCGCGTCAGTTCCATTTTCCTTTCTTCCAAAATCTATTCTACGACAGCTAAATTGCAATTGTTGCCACAAATTATTGTTTGCGACCATAAGAGAGTTCAAATTTACAAATTTAACGAATATTGTTTTTCCTGCGTGTGTCGTCTGCCACTGTCTCAAAAATTTCAGAGTTACCCTCTTATAAGGCAATTTTTGAACTTACATATCTTCAAAAATATTTCACCAGATTTCTACAAAAAATTATTATATACTGATTCATCATGATGAATCGATTGCATTGAAACTTTTAGGGATCCGTCACGAAAGATTTTTATATAGCAATTAATTAACGTTAACTATTTTGTATTAAACTTCACAGGAGAACTGCTGGCTATACAAAAGGCACCTGAGGCCTATTTGAGTCTACCTCCATAACAACAAATGATTTGAATTTCTATCTTCACCGACTAAAGTTCTTAATAAAGGCTTTTTCAAGTACGATCTTGAGCCTTATATCTCTTTTTAGAACAAATCAACTCCTTGCACAGAACGTGTATTCTACAACGGATGCCTGCTCCTGTGGATTTGGAATTTGATGAAATTGCAGATTCTTTGGCGAAGAATGCCAAATATCTGGATTAGACTGGCATTCCTACTTCCCTTGCAGATGCAAATGCCTTGGCGAAATCTAAACTTATAATTCCATCTAAGATCAGAATTGAATTCCAAATTACAGAACTAGATGTCGACAGAAAAACAGCTACTACTCACAAGATTAAGGATGAAGCATCACAGAAATATGAACATTTTTGCTGATGGCGTTAAAAAATACCACAAATGTGGCAACTGCTCTGATGTCGAGCTTACTTCTCATCATGCCTTTGATTGTTTAGATGTTGCAGCCGCTATATATTGTCTGGACCATCCCTCGGAAGAGGATTTATATTCCCAGCTGGCAATCAACATAGTCAAAATTATTAGAGAGCACCACGATATTCAATTTTCTTGTACTCTTCAGGGGATACGACAATAACATAGACATTCGTGAGAGGGCTTGTACAAAACAGTTGTGGCACCAAGTGGATGCAATCGATTGTCAAACAAGCCCTACCCTTATGCAAACTGATAAACGGTGGTTTTTGCTACAAACTAATACTTTAGCAACGAATGGTAAGTTTTTCAAGCAACTACATGTTAGGAATTGATCACGTGTGAGTAAAAGGCTGCAAGAATTTATCATTATTGCTTTTATGCGGTCAGCGAAGTTGAAGAGAATCCAGCTTCCTGTGAGACCAATTTAGAAAAAATGAACAAACCAATTTTATTTTTGTTAATAAACTACATGGCATCATAATTTTTCTGTTCGAGCCACTTCAAATGTGGAACTTATATGATCTAATGATAAGTACGAAAGTTATTAATTATATTCTGGAAGAGATGAAGTATTGTATCATGAATACCCACCTGGAAGGCGTCCTGTGCCACGTACTCTATGGAGTTGTTGAAAAAGGACAAGAACTCTAGGAATGGCAGATCTTGCAGGTTGCTCTCGTCAGGGCTGTCAGCCGGCTGTTGTCGATGTGGATGGTGTGCACCGAATCCAGGATCACCCGGAAGTCAGGAACTTTCTATGGGAGAAAAACACAATACATGAGAAATAAATACAAAGGCTGTAAGCCAATAGAAAAAAATTCGCACAGCAGAAAAAAATGAACGCCATATTTTTTCCTTTCTGTAGAGGTTACACATTCTCAACGATTATATCTGTCTGCATTATATACAATGATTGCAGTTCGGTGCAAAGACCGATTAGAAAGACCAAAGAACTAGAAAGAAAATTTAACGGATGTGGAGATCTGGTAGTTGACATTAATGTTTGATATATTTAATTAACTATGAGCAATTTATTGTTTTAAGGTGTCAAAATTCATTAAATGCATTTTATACTATATTGCGAAGAATGTTTTATGTAAAATACTTCGACAATAAAAAATTTTAAATAAAAGGACTTTTTTATAATTCAAAATAAAACCTGCATGAAACCAGTGTGAGGAAACAACCACACTATCGTTATCTATGGAAAAAATGTTCCAAAATCAAATTATTGTTAATAATGCATATGATTTGTGGTTTGGGAATTAGATGCATGTACTCTGGATTTCAGATATCCCCACAGCCAGAAATCAAGGGAAGGAGATCACGGGACCACTAAAACGAAAAATAACTCTGTCAGCAAAATTTTGCATTAAAAACGTTTGACAGAAAGACCCCAAATTTGGGGGAGCGCCATCTTGTATCCACACAACGCCAGGTAGCACATTTCACTGTACAGATAACCTGCCATGGTTTCGTGCTTCAGTGCTATCCACCATCTGCCGCATGCAAAATGTCATAGTATGTAAAGGAGGCACGAAAACAATATGAAACGCATTCGAATGTTTTGTTTTCTGTTGGTGCTCTATCTTTATTGGTTGTTTTTTACTTTTCTTCTTAGTCTGTCTACCGCCTGCAATTTTAGTGCTACAGGTACAGTTAAAATTCTATATATGGTTTTTTGCTAAGTAGATCACATTCCAACAAAAGTAGGTGTTATCATTTGAAATTTTCTAAATTGTTCACTGTCATAGTAATTATTAGAGTTTAACTGTTGCTTTTATATGGTTTTTGAGCGCATATGAATGGTATGATAGCAAGCGACTCATATATAGAAAAGTTTTTTTTTATAATCACCATTGCTAATAATATCAATATATAAATCACCATTTATTCATATGTTTGGAAGCATGCAACAATTAGGATGATTCTTATGACCCACCAAGTCTCCTCAGCACTTTTGCCCGATCAGTTTCCTCAGTTATTATTGGTAAAGATCTTCGAAAACTACCACAGAAAAGAATATACCACCCCGTATTGATAGCAACTTCTTTTTTTTTTTTTTCATAAAAGTCGACTTTCGACCCCGTCATTCAACCTTGCATTAACTCCTTAAAGTAACGAATATTATAACTGAAAGTATGAACAATATAATTCTAACAGAGAAATGTTCTTTGTGATAAAAGTTTTTGATGGATTATGCCCGAACAGCTTGGCTACAAAATGATGCAACGGAAATTTCCTGCCTTTTATTTTTCATATAATCTTCATTTAAACAGAAATTTCCAATTAAATATAAATAGAGTCCTGTCAAATCAAGGTTGGTATCTTTTTTCAAGGTAGTTTTCAGCCCAATTCTTTACAATATAAATATATTCTATTTCCCACCAATGCAATATATGAGTTTTGTCTCTTCGTTGAGGAGTCTGCAGTCCTGGTGTAGAATAAACCCATCCTATTTGTGACAAGAATTAAATTGCATGAAAAATGATTAACTCTATGGAGAATCGCTGCCAATACAGAAAAATCAAAGTAATAATTTTTGGAAAAGGTAATAACAGGCCTCCTACTATGAAATATTTCTCTTCTTCTAACAGATCGACATTGTAAATTCTTTGATGTCCCAGTCATCGACAATAAACTTACAATTCGAAATCATTTCAATTACATCAAAAGAATATTGGAGCAAACTGCATCTGAGTATTCATCTCATGGAAAATATTCTTCACTATGTCCTCAAAACAAGACAATTCAAACAAGTACTCCGACTTATTTTAACTAACTTTTTTTTTTACAAGACATAATTTTGGGGCCTACTTGCAAAAAAAACTAATAAATACCAAATTCAAATTTTACTGAATAAAATTCTTAGATTTATTACAGGAGCTCACTGGTATATCAGAAATGATGTGATTCATCTCTACCTCAAAATCAAAACAATGGTAGATTATATCACTGAAATCACTCTTCTTGGGCTTATCCAATCAGGAAAATATTTTTATTGTATAAAGCATTATTTGAATACAACGAAGGAAAGATAAAATTCCCATTTTGCAACTACCAAATAGTCTCAACCTGTAAAACTCCATAAAAATCTAATTCTACTCTTCTACAATAATGTGAAGCTAATTTAAAAACCAGTATCCTGTAGAGCATTCCTATGGAATAAGGGGCATGATGACCGAGTGACTACCACTCCGGCGCTCGGTACCACAGGTTTCGGGTTCGAGTCGCGGCTGTCATGGATGTTTGTAGCGGTTCGGAATCTACTTTAAACCGGATCTAATAGGATCTAGAGAGTTGTGAGGGTAGTGTTACTCGTTTTCAAGCTACACGTGCCTCCCTTGGAAGTACAAATGAGTAACAGCTCTCGTCTGTGCAACCTACACGACAAGGCTTGTTTGTATTGATGCTGCTCACAGGGAAATGGTCAATACGATGCAGACCTCGACGTAATTAAAAATAACTTCTGTGGAACACCGAAAGTACTTCATTTCAACGCAAGTAAACACCAAATAAACCCAAACAAACAATTCATATTCACTAGTTCATCCCAGTTATAAGAATCAAGCAATCTTCTCAGTTGCTATTTACAAAGAGTAATATTCATTTCTTCAAGGGGCCTGAATCGCCGAGTGGGTAGCGCTCTGGCGCTGGGTTTCCAGGTTTCGAGGTTCGAGTCCCGGCGATGCCACGATTGCTTGTAGTGGTTCGGAATCCACGTTAACAGTAGGTCCCGGTCTGGTAAGCCCTCGTGAGACAGAAGATGACCGTCAGTGACAAACCATATCATTTCCCCAGCCGGAATTCACGGACTTCTACTCTTTCCAAGTATCCAGAATCCCAGTCATTTGGCTCCTCACACTTTTAGCATTAGCCGGTAAGTTTCCCGGAATTGTATTTGTTTATTTATATTTACTTTTTCATTTTTAAATATTTTTGTTAATGTTCCTCTTGCCCAAGAGTTTTTATTTCACCCTGATTCTGAGCAGAAATACCCTAAGGGCACTTAAACTCAATATTATTCAATCTCAATCAGCATTGAAAAAGTATGGATCACAAATATCATATAATGTTTAGCTCATTTCAAGTTCTTTAAAGACGTTTTTGGATAGCAGGTAGTAAGGATGCTCAATACCTTTCACAAAAAATGTTACATATTTAAGAAAGATTTCAGAGTTGATTCCTATCACGAAAAACTATAAAATTTAAGTTCAAAATCATGTATTTCTGAAAAGAGTATAGATAGTATATGGTATAGAGTATGGAATATTAAGTGCCAGCATAATAATATAAAGTAAAAAATAGCGTAAAAAATATAATAAAGTAAGGATAGTATAAATTGTGCTGGTATAAAGTATACACTGAAGTGACAAAAGTCATGGGATAGCAATATGCAAAATTTTCAGATGGCAGTAGCATCGCGTAGAACAGGTATAAATGCGCAGTGCTTTCGCAAACTTTTCATTTCTGTTCAAGTTATTCATGTGAAGGTTTTGACGATGATGACCGCACGACGGGAATTAACAGACTTTGAACGCGGAATGTTGGTTGGAGCTAGACGCATGGGTCATGCCATTTCGGGAAATCGTTAGGGAATTCAACATTCCCAGATCCACTGTGTCAAGTGTGCCGAGTATGACATTTCAGGCATAACATCCCACCATGGACAGCGCAGTGGTCGACCGCCTGCACTTAACGACCGAGACCGGCGACGTCTGCAAGAGTCGTAAATTCTAACAGACAAGCAACACTGCGTCAAATAACCGCAGAAATCAATGTGGGACGTACAAGGGACTTGTCTGTTATAACTGTGCGGAGAAATTTGGCTTTCTTGGGCTATTCCAGCAGAAGACCGACTCGAGTGCCTTTACTGACAGAACGACATCGCTTGCAGCGACTCTCGTGGGCACGTGAGCATATCGGTTGGTCCCTAGATGAATGGAAAACCGTGGCCTGGTCCGATGAGTCACGATTTCAGTTGGTAAGAGCTGATGGTAGAGTTCGAGTGTGGCGCAGACCCCACGAAGCCATGGACCAAACTGTCAGCAAGGCACTGTTCAAGCTGGTGGTGGCTCCGTAATGGTGTGGGCTGTTTTTCATGGCATGGACTTGGTCCTCTGGTGCGACTGGACCGAACATTGACTGGAAATGCTTATGTTCAGCTACTTGGAGATCACTTGCAGCCATTCATGGACTTCATGTACCCAAACAACGATGGGATTTTTATGGATGACAATGCGCCATGTCACCGGGCCATAACTGTTCGCGATTGGTTTGAAGAACATTCTGGACAATTCCAACGAATGATCTGGCCACCTAGATCGCCCGACATGAATTCCATCGAGCATTTATGGGACATCATCGAGAGGGTCTGTTCGTGCCCAAAAAATCCTGCACCATCAACGCTTTTCACAATTATGGACGTCTATCGAGACAGCATGGCTCAATATTCCTGCAGAAGACTTCCAACGACTTGTTGAGTCCATGCCACGTCGAGTTGCTGCACTTCGCCGGGCGAAAGAGGGGCCGACACGATATTAAGAGGTATCCCATGACTTTTTGTCACTTCAGTGTATATGTATATAGGGTAGCAGAAGCATCATGATGGTACAGAGTATAAAGTTAAATATTTTTTTAAATGTTTGTAAATGTTTAAATGTAATCATAATACTCATTACATGACTTCTTAATTTTTTTTATGTAACTTTTGTGTATCTAAAATTAAAATATATTTCTTAAGATTTCATTATATTTTGAATGATATATTAGCTAATTGTAAAAAATAATGCTACATTTTTAGAGACTAATATTCAGAATAATGTAATTTTCAATTGAGTTAAACACAAAATATGTCAACCTTTCAAGGTTTGGTTTGTCGCTCATCTTGTGCACATTTTAGTTAAACAGACCGGGACCTACAGTTGAGCTTGGATTCTGAACCACTAACAAACATCCATGCTGCCGCCAGGATTCAGAGAACTGGTACTAAAGGCCAGAGCGCTAGCCAATTGGCCCTCAGACCGCCAAAACTCAATGAACTTTCATTAGGTTAAGGAGATGGCATGGTAACACGAAAACTATTTTTGCTTTTTAAAGAATCTATGAGAATACCAAAATTAATTTAGTTAATATGTTTTAATTCCATTAAAATATCAAAATTAATATCCTATTATGTTAGCCATAAAATATTATTCATGCAATATGTAAGCAATTATACATTTTTAATCATAATTTTATATAAAACAAAAATACTACAAAAAAAAAAAAAAAAATTAAAGTCAATTTCTACTATTTTTCCCTATATTGCAGAAAGTCCTTTATAAATAATTTTCATTCATTTTTAAGTTTATCTGGTGCCATCTATTGGTAGATATATGCAACTTAAATATAAAAAAAACTAAAATTAATTAATTAAATTTAATGAATGAATTAATATTTGAGAAAACTGTGTTAACATCAAGTGTCATCCACTACAAGTTAAAAAATGTATTTGAACTTGAGTGGACGAATAAAAAGTATTTTATGAACGATTGAAAATTTGAACAAGATATATAGGGAGAGTGTTGACTAATAGAAGGAATTGAAAAAAGCGAACACTGTAAAATTTACTAATATGAACTTTAAAGTATACATATATGATGTTACAGTAACAATTAGTAAAACTATTCAATAATGTAATTGTTAAAAATGAATTTTTTTAAAATATTTCAATGATATCAAAGAATAGATAAATTTTAAAACCACTCACCGTTACAGAGCTTGATCTCACATCAAAGTGTTTCAGCTGGATGACCCCCTGGAAAGCCCCTTCTTCAAATCCCTGCAAGTGAGGGTCATCGACAACTAGCCGGAAGACATTCAAACTTTTGAGGAATCCCCTCGGCAGGAAACTGTTCTCGGACAGCTCGATGTCATAAGCTGTATTCACTTCGTACAATGTGCCATCTGCCAGTCTTTTTGGGTGAATGTTTCAAAGTCGGATACATTCCGGCAAGTCAGTTCGGCAGTCAGTTTATAATCGCACTGGCATTCTGGAAGGACGTCTTCACATATTTGAGCGGGGAAAAAATCTACCACAGAGTCGGTCTCGTTCAACTCACACGCTGCAGAATCTAAGGATAGGAAGACCAACAGAATCAACATTGACGAATTTACATATGTAATAACGCAAAGTTGATATCTGGATTTCTGTAGGTTTTTCTTCATTTTCAGTTTTCAGTTTTCGTTTTTTCTTCATTTTCAGCACCGTTTTCTTCTTATGCAGACCTAATTTATTTTATTAATAAATGATGACAAGCCTAACTTTACCAAAAAGAAACGATTGAAATGACTTATTGAATGGTGGATGTTGCAAAAACATTTTCACGAAAATTGAACAGTTGAGTTACGAGCCTTCTATCAGAATTTCCTGAAGAGATATTGCACTAAAAATTTTAAGTATTTCTAATAATGCAGATTGTGACAAAAAATAACAATATTCTCTCAAACGGCAGTGCATTCTTTTCAAGAGTTTATAACTTTGTGCAGTTATTTTGAAATTCGTAATATTTATAATTGATCCTAATGAATTTATTGATATTAATAGTAAAATCACTTTTATTATATATCTTTAATTTCAGCTGCTTAAATATACATACACAATTATCACAGCATTTATCAACAGTATATATTCTTCTTCTTTTTGGCCCATGGTGGGCAAAGGTTGCCTGTTTACCAGCAGATTTCGAGACAGGAGAGGATTTCTTTTTACAGGGTAGGATTGTCAACTCGACTCCCAACGATCAACAGGAGGCATAAAATTTAAAAGTCCATGTGGTATTATTTTTGGAGGACAAATTCACAAAACCTTTAATAAAAATAACTTAATCTTTCGAAATTTCGATACTTTCGCGATAATAATTTGATTTCGATAAATCCATTTTTTTATCAGTTGTATATTTCCGTCCTAAACATTTCAATTCCTAAAATATTATGGAATCACAATATTAAAACTCATTATTATAGTATTCATGTTAAAAATAGAATCACAATATTGTTAAGAAAAAAACTACATATTCCACAATAGTTTGCCACGAAATTCGAATGTTCGCTTCTGTTTCGAAACACTAGTTCAGACACACATTCAATCGATTCAAAACATGTCACTACATTTGGTGAAAAGTAATCCTAATTGTCTTCCGCGGTGAGGGGGAAATGATCGACTCTAATAAGAGATGGAATATAACTCGTGGAATAGCGACAAGAACACATGCTTTCCCGGATGACAAAGAGATAAAAAAAATAATAATGATGCAATAATCATAATTCTGTTCCTTTAAAAAGGTTTTTTTTCAATTCCTTCTATTAGCTCACACTCTCAATACATATATATATATTGTTCAGATTTTCAATCGTTCATAAAATACTTTCTATTCATCCACTCAAGTTCAAATACATTTTTTTTTAACTTGTAGTGGAGGACACTAGATGTTAATGCAGTTTTTAATTAATTAATTTTTTAGTTTTTTTTATTTTTTTTATTTAAGTTGCATGTATCTACCAATAGATGGCACCAGATAAACTTAAAAAAATGAATGAAAATTATTTATAAAGGACTTTCTACAATATAGTGAAAAAATGTATTAATTGACTTTAAAAAAATGTTTTTATATTATTGGTTTCTAATGCAGCTGACAACACAGAGACAGTTAATCTTTATGCCATAAGTAAGGGCAGTTATCCCTTTAGTACTACCCAGAAGGCACGTGTATCTTGAAGATATGCTACGGACGCGAGTAACATTATATTGATTGAAAAGGAAAGAAAATCTTGAAATATTCAAAACACCAGAAATGCTTTTTCATTACTCAAAACTTTTCTATGTTACAGCATAAATTAATTAAGTCTAATTTAATTTATATTTTACAGTTTACATTCTTGTTGCTGTATTTTCGTATTTCAAATTCTTGTTAGAGTGTTCAGCAAGCTGAGCAAAAAAAAAAAAAAAAAGTAAAAATAAAAAAAACTATTACAGTTAAATAAAAGTATAAAACTATAGATACTCAAAGGTTGTAGGGAACTAGTAAATTGCAGCAATACGTCTCTTTATAATATTCTAATCATATTCAATCAGATTAAACTACGGATAATTTAGGTTGTGTAAAAACAGCTGTTTAATTTTAATTATTGACATGGATATACCAATATCTGAATATTTTTAGAAGTATTTTCTATCTATTATGAACGAAATTGACAATTGTCTGAAGGAATTAATGTCTCTAAATTTTATTGCTGTACTTGAAATGGAATCTCACATATTAATATTAAATATAAAGATCTGATCATGTTCATTTAAGATTGATTAGTATCTTTTATAATAAGTATTTAATAACATAATTAATATTGTAACATGTTTTAATTAAATTTTTGCTAGTTTATTATTTTTAAATTTACAAACTCCTAAGAAAAATGTTAAACAATGTTTCAGAAATGAAAGTAGATTAAACTTGAGTAGATAAATTGAAATTAAAGCCAACATCATATAAAATTATTTTACTTTAAAGACTTGGGTGAAAATATTTAAAATGAGATATTTTATGAGACTTTCTGGAACAGAATTGTTATTTTATGCAGGCAGAATTTTTAAGGATAATGTTTGTTAAAAATTTAAACACATAACAGCAGTTTTAAGAGCGAATTTAGCAATTGCCTTTTCAAGATTATAATTTCATGTTAAAGTAAGTTTACTCATCCATATTTTTCCAGAACTATATCACTATTTTATGTGCCAAAGTCTGTGTTTTCTTGTGTAAGTCATTTCATTAAAATTGTTATTTGTTGTTAAAAAGTATTCTTTTCCATTTGTAATATTGTTTTTGTGTGATTTACTTCAGTTACAAAGTTTTTCATACTCCATTCATATTTAAGTGCATTACTAGATTTCAATATATCACAATCCATGAAAAAGGTTGCCAGGGCCTCGGAAGGTTGGACTTCTACCTGTTGGTCCGCGGAGGTATTTCCTGGATGGATTCCTGCATATTAACATTGAGGGCAACGAATGCGCTGACTCTTTAGCCAAAGAAGCCAGGGGACAATGAACAACCCATGACTACCATCACATATGCAGATGCTAACGTAGTTGCCAAAAGCCGACTCATTCCTCATAACTTTAAGAAGCCACTCATCACGGACTTCAACTGCCCTAGGAAGTTGACATCGGTTATTAGCAGACTCAGAACTAATCATTACAGAGGGATGAAGATTCTCCCAGACAAGACCAGGGAATACATCCAATGCAGAAATTGCCCCAACGCTTTCCTAACACCCAAACACATTCTAGAGTGCCCAGCATTCACTCCCCATGTTTTGTAATTGGGTAGGGTGCCAATCGAGGCCAACTTGAGAGAAATCCTGTATAGTGAAGCAGCGGCGTTGGTAGCGGCCGCTATCCTGAAGACTTTTGACTTGATCTAACTTCGATAATTATATTTTAAATCCATGGACCCGATAACAACAACAACAACAACAACAACATTTAAGTGTATTGTATTTTAATTTAAAATTATTTAATAGTGCATTGAATTTTTTTGTTTTGCATTGCAAAACAATGCAAAAAAACATTGTTTTGCGTTGTTTTCTCAGTTAGTCTTAAAAGAAGAATTTTTTTTTTTTTTGATTTTATATGTGAAAAAATTATATAATTATCTCAAACTTTTAAAATAGAATACTATATTTGAAAATATAATGTGATAATTAAGAAGTACTTATTAAACAACATTTTATTTAATTTGATATTTTGTCGTGCGCATCTTTTGTTTTATTGTTAAAAATGTTTTGTAATTACAATATCCTTCATACATGATAGGGATTTAAAAATATCAAACTAAATATTTTTCCTTTTTTTTTTTGGCATGAATTTGAATAAAGATGAAATTTGAAATAATTGCTGTTGACATGTACTCTTTGTAGGGAAATAAAAATATTAAATTTTAAATATTTCTAACAATTAAAAATGTTGGTGTATTAATTATTACAATTTTTTTTAATGTTTTGGATTTCACATTTTTTTTTACAGTTTTTAAGAGTTGTATTTCATTACAATGGTATTAAAGATCCAAAAATGTGTGTCTCATGTTTAGGAAAGAAAGTGCTGCTTCTTTTTTTATTAGAACTTGATGGCTGATTTCTAATTTTGATAAATAATAAAACTTCTAATTTAGAATTCAGATCAGATAATGATTATATCCTATTCTTTTATAATAGCTGCTATAGATTTAATGCTCACAAGGCTGCTTATACATCGTAATTTTTAATATAAATTTGATTTATACTAGTGATTTGAGAAATTAGTTTCTTGCCTCTATAAATAAAAATAATGAGTATTCAAAAGTTAGTTTGGCATTGAAAAATATATATTTCATTGAATAAATGTTTTAAAAAATATGATATTTCAGGGTTGCATTAAGTGATAAGGAGTGTATTTAAAACCAATAAAAAGAAGAACTATTTTGCAAGATTGATTAAAAGGTCTTGCATTCTCTGTATTGATAGATCACATGTTCAAATATTACACATGTATAGCTGCCAACTAGGGTAGTTTGGTCATGGGGTTGGTAAGATTTTGCGGCTTCATGGAAAATTACTATTGAAAAATAAAATGCAAACTAAGGCTAGAGGCAAGCTTCATTCAGAAATTTTAAAAATGGCAGAGTAATAAATTACCACATGATATAGATGAAAAGTTGATCTGGAAAAACGACAGTTTCTTGTAGCCCGTTGAAGTATAAAAAAAGTCTGTTTCTTTGCTATGTATTTTGGCTATTCACGGCAATGTGAATATGAAAGAATATTTAACAATGTACGGAAAAAATAGCTAGTATAAAACATTAAAAATTGTTAAAAAAACAGTAAAAGGACATAGCTTTGATGAAGGCAAAATCAAGTCTTTAAACAATAAATTTTTATCAATTCCATGGAAAATAGATAGTAAGACATTTATAGATTATTTGCAATTAAATTTCATCTATAAGATATGTGCACTATTTCTACTGACATGTATTACTGTCCAAATATTGCTAACTAATGATAATATTAAAAAAAAAATGGATAAAAGTGATTTTTATTACTAATTAAGTATCACTTACTAGGTAAAAAAAAATTTAATTATGTTTTTCAAGAAATCCTGCATCATATTATGTATTTTAATATAATTATTATTGTATGACACATGACATTTTTAAATGTTAATTTACTTAAGAATTACTCATCATGACAGTCAGTTTATTTACCAATTCAATATTTATAATAATTCATATTATTTAGTATTAATAATATGAATCAGAAATTATATAATATTTATTATTAATTTGTATTAAAATATATGGC
The DNA here is from genome assembly GCA_021605095.1 of Caerostris extrusa. Classification (NCBI taxonomy): domain Eukaryota; kingdom Metazoa; phylum Arthropoda; class Arachnida; order Araneae; family Araneidae; genus Caerostris; species Caerostris extrusa. The sequence goes on along the minus strand of BPLR01008767.1, from coordinate 42,740 downwards.
AAGTATATAATATTAAAATTGCTATATTCCAAAATTAATTGGTAATTTAAAAACATTAACATGGCGACATTTTTCTTTGTGCTATTTGTATTATCCTTTCTTTCCATGCAGTATAATGTGATTGATACAATGTGAGCTTGAAAACATTTTTGTACTAAAAAAATCATTGTTAATATATCTATTATATATAATTCCGTGTCACGATGTTTGTTCGGGATGAATTTCGAAACAAACAATCCGATTTTTAACTTTTTTTCTTCTTAAATGTGTGTTTTGCTCCAACTTGAGAGATAGAATAGTTTTTATTCAGATTTTTTTTTATTTAAATGCAAAATCGACAATTTTCATATTTCGTCATTTGGCGCCATTAAAATTCGTCATTTGGCGCAACTAAAATTTGCGATATCTCATCCGATGGACATAATTTTGAAAGTACATTCAAAATACAAGGTCAGGTGTACCATAAGATCGGGTCGTTGATGCCAATACCTAACGAAGAGCCAAAATTTCTTCAAATTTATTTTATGGGTAGTTCTGAAGAACGTGTGACAGTATAAAGAGTTATTGTAGAATTGTTGGAAAATCTTTTAGATAATCATAACCAACTTATTAAATTATTTAACAAATTTATTTATTTTGACGAAAAACTGATTAACAAGAAATATTGTTGATCGCTTAGTTCTTAGATAAATGAAAGTAATGATTATTAAAAATTAAATTAGGTAAAATAATTATAAAAACAGTGTTAAAAATCAACATTATCTACCTCATTCATTAAATTAATAAAAAGTAAACATTTTCTATTCGTTGAAGCTTAATTTGAACTTTTCATCAATCTTTACCAATCACTTTCTCAACAATACCAATTATAGTATCTAATAATTGAACGAAATACAAGAAAAAGCCACAGCAACGCGTGGCCGGGTCTTTAGTATACACACACACACATATATATATATATATATATATACATACAGAGAAATTCTTAATTCTGTTTTGTACATTGTCATATTACTTTAACATAATCAATAAAATTAAACGTTCGCCGTTGAATTTTTTTATTTCAAGTGATTAGAAGTGAATTTTCAGTTAGCTTTCGATGTTAAGTTATTTTTCTTGCTTTATTTCCTGGAAATGTACTTTAACAATATTCAATATGCATTTATTTTCTATTAAATTTTATTTGAAAATGTTTACATTTACTTTTACTTGCACATTTTAATAAGTTTAATATGATTCACGATTCAACAAATATTTTTTGTAGATTTATGTGATACAACTTATTGACTCCCAGCAAGGTAACATGATAAACTGATTAAAATGAATAAAAGTGTGGACATTGACCTTTTATAGTCAAGGAGAAAAAATCTAGAAGGACACTTATTAAAATTCAGTAGTAAAAAATGCACTATTAAAATAAGCCTTTATTTCTTAAAAAATGAAATTCCTTGAAAAATATCCGTGTAAGATTAAGGGGAATAAAAATATTGTTTTAAACAGAGAAGAAGAAAGTTTGAAAATCATGAATCTCCATTTTGTGTTGCTGTAAAATGCTCATCATTAGAAATTTATCAAATATTATTTAAGAATTTGAATTCCGCAAACCTCTGATGAAGACCAAATTGTAAATTGAGTATGACATCATGATGATAAAGTTTTTAAAAAACCTTAGTTATACATTTGAAACATCAAATGTTACATTTTTAGAATGATAATGGTATGTTTTAATTATAATATTGCATGAATTCATGCATATACATATATATATTGCATGTATTTTTACATACTTTTGCAGCATTATTTACCGACTATTTGCATCATTCTACAATAATTTGATAATTATTAAACAATTGGTTTTACTGTTAGAGAATCCAAAGCATAAATGTAAGTTTCTTTAAACTTCTTTTTATCCCCAAGGTCATCTATTAAATAAATGCATATTTGCAAGTTTTGAAAAGACTGAGTCAAATTAAAAAAAAAAAAAATTGACCAAAAACTCACACTTTCAAAAAATACATTTTATTTCTAAACAATTAAATACGATAAACATATATATGTTTATTTGTTTTAAAATTAAAAAAAAAATTGTTTTGAAATGATCTGAGACGAACCTTACATTCGTAAAATCATGAAAAACCTAAAATGTAAGTAATAAAGTAAATGAAATAATTAACACATTTTTATTGTCATAAAATGCCACGATAACACTTCATAAACGAGTGAAAATGGCAATCACTATAAATCAGATACTGTACAATACCCGTCGCCGACAGAAAAAAACAGCCTATAAAATGGCAGTACAAAAACGCATATTAACTGATTAACTGACATACTTCATAAAGAGGTTGGAATCTTTATATATATATATATATATATATATAAAGTAAAAAGAAAATTCTTGTGCTTGATGAAAAATAATTCCGTAGAGTAAAAAAGTCAAAGGAAAGATGTTGAGTAACATATACTCCAATATTTTTCCGTTCATTGCGAAAAGAATTTTGGGGAGTCATTGGGTATTTTAATGCAAAAAAATTCTAAAATAGGTTTTACAGATTCCTTTATCACGCTAAAGTATCTGCAACGCAATCATACTGGCATACCATAAAAAATTCGGGCTTTTAAGGGAAAAAAAAAAATTAATACATCACAAACGGCCTAAAGAACTGTCCTTGCAGATTTTTGGAAGAATTATTCACTCATCAAGAAGAAGTTAATTATTATCTATAAGGAAAATGCTTCTTAAAATAAAAGTGACTGTGATGCAAATAACAGGAATTTCCTTCTTCAAGTAGTGGGATTAGATTTACTATAAATGTAGGAAATTTTAAACTCTTGTTTTGGATCAAGTGATTCGGGAGAGTGCTAAGATCTGGGAAGGGTGTAGAGTAGGGTGTCCCAGAAGTACTTGTCCCCCACTTGAGGTATCTGGTGCTTTTAAGATACACCTGAATTTCTTCGGGCAGATCTGCGTCCTTCGGAAGGTCATCCATTTTGATGATGATGATGCGGTTCAAGTGGTTCTTGAGACCTTCTATATGGGCAACTCTGAACTCAAACATGCACCACTCGCTCTCCAGAAAGCTCCTGTGAAAGAAAGACAATGAAAAAAAACAGGAGAAAAATAGCCAAATCCATTGCTTCTGAACATTAAAAGTATCCTGAAGACAGCCGAATGAAATCGACGTACCCCTTCAGATCCTTCTCTATACAATCCGTAAGATAGAAACCAGAAAAAGATGCTGGCCATCATATGTAGAATATATTCTATTTTTAAGAACCACTACAATCATCTTTGGCATCTCCGGGATTCGAGCAAGAAACCTGTGTCACCGAGCACAAGAAGGCTAGTTCCTTGGCCATTAGGCCCTATAAATATAATGCATATATAACATAACATACTACCATATAAAACGCACTGTATTAATTACAAACAAAATTATTATAATTAATTTATGTTGCTGTTCTGTGTGAAGCTAAGGATTTCTTGATTGCTAATTAGATAAATGCACAGATATTTCCTGCCTAACAACTCGAATTTGGGTTACTTACCACTGAAGTTTCTCTTATAAGGAATTACCTTTTCCACCATAGAAAAAACAGAAGTGAAGGTAATAAGGTACAGAAGTAAGTGGTGATCTTTTATTAAAATTTGTTAAGAGATTGACTGCTTCAAGAGGCAGCAAAACAAGCGGGAAATTTGGTTTGGTTTTGTAGCTCTGCGGTCATTTTGTGCACACTCTAGGCTAGTTAGACCAGGATCTATAGTTTAATGTGGATTCGGACCACTCACAAACATCATGCCACTGCCAGAATTCGAACCTGAAGCCCGTGGTACCAACGGCCAGAATGCTAGCCAATTGGCCACCAGGGGCGCTACGAGCGGGAGAAAAACGGTTTGTGGATCATCATACATCTCATTCTCAGCGTGTGTTTTGGTATAAGGATACGTACTTGGAAAGCACGAGGACAGTCCTCTTGGAAACCTGAATGGCCCGCATGATGTTGAGTTGGATGAGTTCTCCCGGCAGAAAGTGCTTGTAGTGGATAAACAGCTTCACTTCGGATCCCTGGCTTCAATCTCTGCAAAAAAGAATTCACGCTTCAGTTAGTGAGGTATTTGATGTATTGAGATTGTTATAAATTTACATCTGTATTCAGCATTTAACAACTTTTGAATAGTTTCGATCGGTAAAACTTTATCGATACTGAATATCGTAAGTTTTCTGAGATCAAACACTTGGATAAAATAGAGAAATTTTAAAAAGTCTACATTCAGGCAAGATACTTCTAAAAATCTTTAAAGTATTCAGGCTAAATATGTAACATTGAATTAGAATGCGTTTTATCCAATGAAGTATTATGATAGTTTTTTTAATTAGACACATTTAAATTTCCTGACTTAATAATTCGTGAACCTGAAGTCTTATCCTGGATCTTGAATGGTCTAATTTTACTGAAATTTATTATTAAATAAAAATATCTCTATATTAATTCTTCGTAAAAGTTTTTTACCTAAGACCTTATTTATGAATATTATTTACTGATAAAAAAATTTCGTCCCTTTAATCGAGAGTTACTAAGCTAAATGTTTATTTAAGAAGAAAATTGTACTTGTCACAAAGAAAGCATCAATTTTTCTTCAGTCACCATTCAGATGAAAAAACCTGGATTATTGACTTTTATTTGCAATACTTTATTGCTGTTTTCAGCTGACCTATCAGATTCAGTTTAACCCTATTTGGCAAATTGGTTTTAAAATAAATGAATAACAAGAAAAATATAAACGAAAAAAAAAAAAAAAAATTAGTCTGGTGAAATTTTAGAACATTTTTAACAACAATTTGAGATTTAATTATAAAAATTGCTAATTATTTTTAAATGTATGATATTTAGAAGCAAAAATTTTGCATGCTCTTTTATATGAACAGTATTAAAACAACAACTATTCGTTCGTTTTTTGGTATGATTTTCTGAGTTAGTTTTGCTATGAAATACTCACGGTCAATGAGTTCGGGAATGACGAGATCCTGATCCTTGTGGCTGAAGGAGATGAAGGCGTCGAACTCCTTGTCCTTGTCGATGTCCTTCTCTTTCACCCAGGTCACCCGTGGGAGTAGAGCCACACCTTCACGTGCATCTGGTACCTTGTCCAGGCGATTTTCCACCGGCCACCATCAAGAGAAAGCCTTCACAACACAAAAAAATGCGATTTTCATTATCATTACTGATTGTCTAACGTTCATTATGATAACAGTGATTGAATATGGAAATCTCAAGTCAGATGACAGTTAGCTAAATGATAAACTAAACAGTTTAATGTAATTGAATCTATTAACAGTGCTGAACGATAAAATTTTGTTTCAAGGCTATTTGAAGAATAAATGACAGCTCCTTTAGTTGCACTCGCGTGTTTAAACAAACGTTATTTTGTAGAATTTCATATCGCCTTAGAAGGGATATATAACATCGATAACGTTGGAATCTTATGAAAGCAACATTTTAGTTATACAGGAATTTTACTTTTGAAAATCATAAAAATCTCAGATTTCCTTTATTGTTTTAAAAAATTTGTGATCAGTTTACACTGATGTCAAATGGTTTACAAAATTTCAGAATGGAGTAGCATTGCATTTATGCTTAAACAAAAGTTCTCTTTATTATGCTGAAATGATCAAATCTGTGACATTGCTTAAAATTACGTGTGAACTTTATTATGTAAAAGTTCAGATATGAATATTTTTGTTTTGATATAGTATAGAAGCTATTCAACCCTACTTACCAGGAACCAAGACAGCGATCGTGACATAGAGGACGATGTTTTCCGGGCAAAGATCAACATCTGTCAGAGACCAGAGAGCTTTCTCGGCAAACACTGCACTCTTTTTCTTATCCGGTCCACATTTGGTAATGTTGGCATCCTGAACCTGGATATAATAATTAATATAACATGCATCCCAAGGCATCTAGGTGTCATGTTTTAAATGTTTGCATTTATTGTCTATCGATTATCTAATCTAGTAGACGATTAACCTTATGTTAAAAGGATTATAATAGGTCACAGGCTCACTCCAGTTGAAACTTGTCTTGAATCCCTTGGGTATTGCTGTAAAGATTACTCACTGAAAAGGAAACTATTCAATCCTTGATGAGTAAAACAATAATTGTTATGGAACAACAAGAAACCGCGATACGGATACATGATATGACAGTGATTAAAAAGAGTTCTCTGCTAGTAATCTGTATAAAATTTGCAGTTGTGTAACAACATCTCTTTAAAAATGTGCTTAGAATTTGCTGTTTCATACACACCAGCTACTATAATGTGAGCTTACTAGCTGCCAGTTTTATGGTGTCGAATGTCTACAAGTTTTGACGCTCTTGGGAGACCAGATATCATTGTCATCATAATACTTCTTCCGAATTGTTCTGAATTGATATAACCTGGATACCCATAAATTCGAAAAGTTTTGTCAAAAGCGTAAAACGTAAATTTTTTAAAACTGTAGGAGCCCGACTAGCTGGAGCAAATGTGACTGAAACAACACAGAGTATAAGCCTGAATAATTTAGGAGACACGTTTATAAACAGGACATTTATGACAAGGCAGAAATTCCAAGGGATGAAGTGAATCTGGTGTCTAAAACAAACTCATGAGAAAGCACACACAGAAAAAGACAAGCTGGACAAAGCAAAATAGTGGGATGGAAGGAGAAGCTGAGTGAAGAGAAGTGCTGTAAAAATAATAATCTTTTATAAAGGAAACGATGGGTCTTGAAGTAGACATTAGTGTCTAAAGTAAAATTGGTTGGCAACTGCAGCTGTTTTGCAGTTTATTTGTAGGATCACTTGACGTTTCGAACAATTTCAAACCAGTTTTGAGAGTTTTTTTTTCATGGCAAGGGAACGATTCAGCTAAAACTTAGCTTAGCATAAAGTGCATCTACAAAATTTTTGAAATCCATTTTTCTAATTACAAGAATTTTATTAGAAATGAATGCCAAATGATTTTGATGTCGGTGATTTTAATTATTTTATAAGAATTTCATAATAATAAAGTTCGTCATTTAAATTCATCTATATTCACCAAATTCTGTGTATGTAGAGTTCTTCATTTAAATTCCATGAAGGAGTATAGAATACTGAGATGTTATGTGTACTCACGACGTCAGGCTTGAGAGGATCCATTTCTGAAGTTGATGGTGCCGCAGTCGCAGTCCCAGGGGTTTCCTGACAGCGTGACCCTGCTGAGATTTTTCCTGGGAGTTCAACAGGGCCGTGGGAGGAACGCGGAACTGGTTGTTAGCCAAGAAGAGATGCACCATCCCTTCGGGAAGACGAGCCTCTTCCATGGACTGTAGGCTGTTGTTCGTTACGTCTAGGCCTGCTATCTCGTCCTGGATCTCAAGGTTCGTCCATATCGTCCTAAAGGAATTCTTGTATATAATTTTTGTATTTTATGGGATAGGACAGCATCATGGATGTGGAATTCTAAAAAAAAAAAAAAAAAAAAAAAACCGGACTTTTCATTTTTGACCAGGATATCCAATCCGTCGCCAGAAATGAGAACGAATAAAACGGTTAACCACTTAAACAAGAAAATTATCAAACATAAATTTCAAAATTAGAATGAGAATCTTCCTGATATTTATAAAAAGCTATCGAAAAATAAGTTATGATATTCTTCGTGCTGTAAAATTTGTTTGGTCAATAAGCTCTTACGATGATAAATTCCAACTTCTTGCTAATTGAATTAACTTGCTCATTGAATTCATTTAGATTTTGATATACTGAAGAAAATTTGGAAATTTGATTATCATTTATTGAGCCTATATATTTTAGATAAATCTTAAGCATTGTGGGATATATTTAAATAGTAGGCAATATTTGCACGAGCTGATTTCCTTGAAAAAAAAAATACTTGTTTGGATAAGGCTTGAAATTAGAAAAAAATTGAAATGCTATTTCAAATAAATCCCTTTTACAGTTTTTTTAAGGACGTAGGAAAATGAATGAGTGCATCTAGCTACATATTATTGATATGTTTAAATGGTGTTGTGTAATTTAGATATACTGTTGAATTTTTACAATTTGAAATAAAGTGGCACTCCATCACAATAATGGTGGCAAGAATAGAAAACAACTAAGAGATTAAAAAAATATAAAATCGGGATCATTTTTTCTAATAAGCTGTTACTTATTATTAATTAAGCAGAATTATTCTGTCTTACTTCCAAATAAAAGTATAAGAAGCATTATAAACCTAACAAAATGAACTATATTCATCGAAGTAAAAATCATTGCACATTGCATCCTTTTCCCAGAGTAATTAATGCAAGCCCATTTATTTCATTCGGATTAAAAGGTTGAGACCTAAGAATAAAACACTGGGTCAGAACATGTGATAATCATGTTTCAGAACATGTGATAATCATATGTTTCCACAACTTAATAACATCATTAAGAGCCATTTCTGGGATATGATCTTTCCTTGCAAGCCAAGAATCCGTTTCGTGTTCACCAGTATTGGTTGTTCTTAAAATTAACGATTTAGCAGAAAGAAAATAAATAATAGTTTAAAAACTAAAAACACGCTTTTAGAGTTAATCAAACTAAAAAGTAAAAAATAATTGTTAACAAAGAATAAAATTACTGACGAGAAAATGAATGGCATTGTTCTAAAAGCGTGGGGTGCTCGATATCAATCGTTATAATTTTTCACTAGTTTCATTCCGAAATGCAGAGTTAGTTTAAAAATGTCATACAAAGCACCCCACGCTTTTAATATAGTTATTATCCATGAGGGTGGAGTTTGGGTAACGTGAATCTTCTTTGTGTAGTCTGTTCCAAACATCGTTGGAAACAGGAACCAATATGGTATCAGCAGTACGGTACCAACACGTAATAATTTAAACACTTACAACAGCATTAAATTGTTTTATTTCATACTAACATAATATGAATTTATTAGATAGAGTTTAACAATAAATATGCAAGCTTTCGGCACTTAGAATATGCATCAAAATTTAACATTCATTCCTGTGATTCATATGCACATGTATCTAAACACCATATAAGAGACATTTAGGAATAGAATGAGTTAATAGAACAAAACAAAGCAAAATTGGAAACAAATAAATCTCAAATAAAAAACATGATAAACTGTCTATTATTTTTCCATGAGACCTATCTTTAATATCTGCAGCCAGGAATTGATTTGTAAAGACAGATTAATTCTGCATCTTGGATGGAATATCACCCAAATCACTGTACTTGACAAATACGTTTGAAATAAACTAAAGTAAGGTTTTATTCTATAAAGGTTTCTTCACACCATAAGCAAAACATTTGGACAATCAAAAGAAATAACTGCATTTATGTTAAGGCTGACGAATTCCTAAATTGGCAACTTTTTACTAGTCACAGAGTAATCCTCACCAAAACTGGTTATTTGCTTTACCTAATACTGCACACAAAATAATCTCTACATTAGTTATATATATTGTTATAAAACATTTTTTTAATTGGTAGTTTTAGTCCTAGAGGCTCAATATATTCAAAGAGCTGAGACATATTCAAGAAGCAGAGCTTAGGAAGAAACTAGCGAAACAAAAGGAGAAACCCTGTAAAATGAACTTTACCTTTTCTGTGGCGAAAGATCCGTTGGCGGAGCTGAAGAGAGCTGGAAGACGGGTGAGCCCCAGGGAGCTGCAGTCCACCGACATGAAGTGCCTCTGGGCGTCGTGGGTGCAGAAGCAGCGACACCCAGGTGGACAGTTCGATGGAGGCGGGATCGGAGTGGTGTCGTTTGGAGGGGTGCACACCGGAACGTCTACAACCGGGTTATCTGTTGAGTTCAAGTGATTCAGGAAAAGCAGCATCTGGCAGTCACAATGAAAAGGATTATCTGGAAAATCAATAATTAATTATGTTTGAGGACAAGTTTTGTTGTATGTAAAAAAAAAAATTTCTTATATTTAAAAAAGTCATTTAATAAGATCAGTTAATACATAAGATACTAGATACTAGACACTTATATAGAAGACGCATAGTCAGGGCAAGATAAAGAGATACCTTTTCATTTGCTTCTATTTATCATTCTACTGTGGGAAGAATCTTCTTAGGAGTAGCTTGGATAATGCACTGAATATCACATCATAAAATAATGTCAGCATGAAGAATATGGCGTCTGCATTCTATAGAGGGAGGACACGTAAATATACGTTGTTGACAGTCGAAAACGCAATAAAACGAATGAAAATGTATAAAAAAACTTTAAATTCTATTGAGACATGACAAAATCTATTGGGGTTTAATAATAAGTCATAGGTATAAAGTAATAAGGCACTAGTTCTAATAGAGTAATGGTTGTTTTCCATCAAGTTCCTCCTCGCTGTATGCTTGGAAAGGTCTTTGGGCTGGCCAATATTGATGAAAGGCGACAGAAGGCATATAAGATTTTATTAAAAAGTTTTCGATTTCATCTACCTAGGAAGACAAAAATCTAATGGCTGATAATCAAGTTCACTATCTGCCACTTAAGTAAAAAAGGAGCTGGTCTGAATCTGTCTAAGAGGGGGAAGGTCCATCGCTGAACAATGCAAGTACAAGGCAAGATTTTGCATTATATTCCTAATCCCGTTGATAAACTGAGAAATAAACTTTTTCTTACTTGAATATTAAAATTCTTAATTAATTTAAAATCAACAACCAATATTTTAAATGCTTCCAATATTAATGGATAATTGACGCAGTTCAAAAATTGAAATGGTTTTTTTCCCCTCTGAAAAGTTTTTATTTTTTATTTTATATATAGTAGGAGTAGGGTTCTTCAACTTGCGTTTGCCATATTTCCAAAGGATTCATTCCGAACAAAATATTCACTAGAAGAAAGATTAGATCCATAAATATTAAAAATTTACGTAATTCTTGTTAAGGAGATAAGTTTTGTTATCATAATTATCATCTAGTTTTATTAGATAATGATTCTGAGGGAAGCCTGTATAAAATTAGAAATTTAAATGAGGGATATTTTAATTTGAATCAAACAGCGACTTTAAAGTTATAAAACCAAATAGAAGAGGCTTACATGTCCTTATTTAAAATCATTTGAATAATCTAATTATTATGGAAATAACTGAAAAGGTTAGAAAATAAAATGATTAGATGGATGAGGAAAAAGTATTACAGCATAGATTTTATATGAAAATACAACGGGAAGTGAACTAGTTATGCATTTTGTCAATTCTAAGACTTTTTAGAAACCGTTGATTAGAAAGAAAATTAATATTGAACAGTTAGGCCAAACCCTTAAAAGAATTCATAAGACATTGCAGTGTTATAACCCAGGTGCTAAATTTTTCAGAAACCAGAAAATATAAACATGTTTCGATGAATAACGTTAGTCTTCCGGAATTTTCTGGTGAATTTGACTAGAAGGGTTTTGTAGCATGTTTTGAAGCACTTTTCACGTCTTGGCAAGGGATGTTAATATTTGTATATCCAATGGTTATATGTACTTGATCAGTTCCTTCTTCTTGAAGTTCCATAGTCTTCATTCTTCATTTATGTCCCCATTTTTAAAATTTTGATATATTCTTTTGGCTATTGTATGAAAGTTTCTTGTATAATTGAGAATTATTCATTTACGCAACATTTATCTTACTTTTGTAAAATATTTTAGAACAATTCATTCTCTATAAAGTTCTTTATCTATTCACCATTGCTATACCTATGTGGCTATTGAATTTGGTTATTATTGTAGAATTCCCATTATTGCTTCATATATCTCTTGCATTATTAAAAATGGGCATATTCCTGAGTTTATTCATCCGTTCTCGAATGTTCACACATGATAAGTTGAAATTTGCCGAGCCGATTTCAGCATTTTTTTTATTTTTAATTGAACCGGTTATTTCAATGTTAAATCAAATATATCATCATTCAGAATATCGTGAAAAAGAGCTCATCAAATGGATGCTCGAGAATGACTTATATGCATTATGTAATTCTAGGAATAGCCCAGTGTGATCAACAGAACTTCATGGGCCCTTTTGAGTGAGTTAAAAAGGGAAATATGAGTACTGTAACAAATTGTATTGTTTACGTGGGCATATCACTCAGCGATCAACGACTAGCAACTTTTGATGGGAATTTTATCAAAAACATTTTCATAAAGACGAAAAAGTAATGCAATTAGATTAAATTTTAAACAGGATTTAAATAAAATGCATCAAATTTAGTATTTATTTTTAGATGGTAGAAACAGAAATGCCGTCTCAAAGATTAACACCTAATTTCAAATGTTGTACATAATAATATTATAATTTTGCAGTGCTTCATACTTATGCCTTTCAACAAGAAGTCATTTTTTTTTTTACACGTTGCCGAATTTTTCGTATTTTGGATAACACTGCATTTTATCCAGAATTCATTCCATATAATATATATATATTTAAAAAGAATTTGATCTAGGATATCACAGAAACAATCAAATTCCAAACACTCATATTTTATATATAAGAACATAAATTGAAGCATTTAAAACATTTAAATGAGTTCGAATGATTATTTTGTGGCATTTCTTGTTTAAATGCAATACATGTTTATAAAATGTAAGTCCCAATGGCCATTCTAATAAATATATTTAAAAGGATAATTTTATTAGAAAAATTAACGTAGATTTACCTAAAGAATGAAAAAAAACTTTAAAAATTTCATATCTCTCATTCGATAACATTCATTTCATAATCAATCATATCCGCTAATGGACCAAAGGATACTATAACATCTAGGCCTATTCTAGACATTTAACGGCTTCAAGAAGAAGGCCACTTTCAGGTGCATGGGAATATTTTAATTTTTATTTAAAAAGCTTTATATATATATATATATATATATATATATATATATATATATATCAGAACGCTGGGTTATTATACTATTTATAATGAAATGAAAATTAAACATATGAATTTGATTAACAAGTGCAGTTCTTGCCAAGGTCGGAGGTTTTCAGAGTTCTCAAGTCTATGTCGAATCCAATGAATTCGGTCTTCCGCAGACCTTAGTTATCACATGACATGATACACGAAACCACAAGGGGCTTACTTTGAAAACTGGCGGAATCTCATTCTTATTCAGTCACTTCACCGAAAAAAGAACAACAACACATCTTGTAGACTCGTCGCAGAACACACTTCCTCCTTCTCCAAAATCCTCCCTTTAAGAAGATTCGTCAAGAGTGGAGAGCAGCTTCTCTCACTTCTCATTGGAGCGGACACAGGGCTGGGCTTTCACAATTTATGGGCTACTGTCACCAATCATGATGCAGATACTCATGACATTGCCCATATCCTGTAATTGTTTCGTCCTCTGAAGTTAGGATAGATAATCGCTAATTTCATGATGTATAATTATCCATGACACTGATTATCTGCTGTCAGATGATTTGAGTGACAGTTGGCCTCATTAGAACAAAACATTAATTGCATGTAGTAAAATATACACGACTCTGTTTATGTGCTGTCAGATTTGTGTGATAGGTTGTTATTATGCACTTGTGAAAAAGAATATACATTCCTTTTCCCTTGAAACAGGATTGCTATTAATTTTGCTAATTTTTTACTTAGAAATTATTTAAAAATAAATTAATTGCAAAGGTGATTCTGGACATATGCCAAGCGCTCACCTGCCAAGTGGAGATGTAGTAGATTGGCCGGGATCTGCTCTTTGGCGAGTGTGCGGAGGCGGTTGCTGTCCAACTTCAGTAACTCGAGTCGCACCAGTTTCTGTAAACTGCTGCCCAGCGTGGTGATGCGATTACGGCTCAGCATTAGTAAGCCCAGCATATTCAGGGCCTTCGAATTCGTCATCTTCGAACCCTGCAAGAACAAATGCATGTGATGTGCTTAAGTGCTCTTGGATAACGACATTTGACAACTATGATAACATTAGAGAGCAGATGAATAACGTATTCAAGCTTCATATATCACCATTTTAAGAAGACAGGAGAGGAGAAGATTTTCACCCCGATCCTGCTGTCTTCCAGATTGAGATATACACTTCGATTGAGATACACTACGATTGAGGCCCAAGAATAACTCGCTTGCTGCTATACGCATCAGGAAATACTTGTATGATATAACTTTTAAACTTAATTTAAAATTAGAGAATATATTCACCTCGATTCTGTTATCTTCGAGATTGAGTGACATGAGTGCGGACAGGAAGCGTGCACGCAGCCCACTGTAAAGAGTGAATCTTGTTCTGGCTGAGGTCCAGTAATATGAGACTATTGCTGAAGAAAGTGAATATGTTGCCGTCCACTTGCCCAATGTCATTGTTCCGTAGCATCAAAGACCGAAGTTCGACCAGCTGACTGAAGTCCTCAGATCTCAGCATAGGGATCCGATTCCCAGTCATTGACAAGTGTGATATTTGGCCGTAAAACACCTCGATATCAGATTCGTCGTAATACGGATATTTTGTCTTCCTATTGTCTGCAAATAAAAGGAAAAATTCATTCAACTGGTATAATCAAGCATTTATTGAAATATAATATATATAAATGGTTAATTTTTAACACTTTCCGGGAAGTAATGAAAAAAATAGGGCGTTATTTCATGAACTAATACTTGTCAAGCCTCTTTACACGTGCTGAATGGCTCTGGTAAATTTATATCTAGCGTATGAATCTATGTATCAATTTATATCAATGAGTATTGAGGAATTTTAGTTTCTAAACATGGCAAATTGATATGTCCACTTACAGCAAAGATTACTTTCATATAGAACTAAAAGAATGAGTAATAAATATAAGAAATTTCAGATGATAATAATAAAAACCTTCACTATCATCGAATATTAAATGATGATTCTTTTCAGTTATGATAAGAATGCCAAAAAACCCAAATTCACACAGCAAGGGAAGAATCAGTTGAAAACAAGTACTTTCAGAATAAGACCACAACCACGAAGCCGCAAGTGCTACTGAATGTTCCAAAGTTGTTATCTGTCCCCCTAATTGCAGTGATATCAGAACCCTGATTGCGTGTCTCCCGTAACCTCCCTCCATAACTTAGGTTGTCAATCAATTGTTGAGAGCAGCAATTTGAATTACAATCTGACTTAAAATGGTGAGAAAGCCTGTTCTCTAGTAATTGGCTGGGCAAAAATAGAAAGAGCAAGCATATTAGGGTTTCGGACATAATAGTGAAGTCTTAAGCGAGTGACAAGTTGTTCGCTGCAAAGAAATTGAATTCATATTGCAAAAGCGGCAAGAAACACTCGAGAAGACAGAGATGTTTAGTTCATCAACCACCCAAGAGGTTTTTCTACGAGAAGATAGATGAACTCTGGAACAAGGAACCTGATCGGTTCCACCATCCTTACATCAGACCGCAGTCCTACATGAACAGAATATGCCGTAAGTCATTTGAGTCCGTAAAATGGCGTGAACAGGATACATGATCATTCACAATGGTCCTTACAGCTGTTCTTGTAGTGAGTGTACGAGGAATTTTTAACGTGTTCACTAACACTGAAAACTGATTGAATTGGTTGGTGCAGTGTCCTCATGTGTCGCACAACAGTGTAAGCCTGTAATCGGTGAACTGAATTATAAAAATGATCATTTTGGTTACAATTAAGTCAATTAAAATGCAGTGTACCCCCTGAAGATACAGGTAAAAAGCAAAAGTCAAGTAACTGTTAATAAACTAAACTTGAATAGATAGAGAAATATGTGAATATGAGCTTTATGGATATTAAGGCACATAAGGTGTGGTTTGCTTTGGCTCTCGTCCTTTTTCGCACTCTTTAGGCTAATTAGACCGGGAGCTACTGTTTAATGTGGATTTCGAACCATTCACAAACATCCGTACCACTGCCGGGATTCGAACTTAAAGCATGTGCTAACCAATTGGCGAACAGGCCGCGTTAGGAACATATGGTATCGCTGAACGAGTAAATATCCTTACGGATTTGGCAACTGGCAAGAAACGATGCTTTGCATTGCCAGTTGCCAAATCTGTAAGGATATTTATGAGTGCAAAGTGAGTGAAAGTTTTGTGGAATGGTTTATGCAAAGTGAGTGAATAAACTTTTATGATGCAATGAATGCAAAATTTTGAGGAATTCACTGGTTATGAAAATATTGAGAAAAAAAATTGGTTTTGAAGGTCGTAATTTTAAAGGTAGGTGAAGTGTTATCAAGAAAAGGTTCAATTCATATGCAAAAGGTATAATTCATATGCAATATTTTTATAGTGGTAAGGTATAAATATCCATTTAATATAGGTTTGTAGAATAGATGTTGTGTTGAAATTCGATACTGAATGTTAAAAAGGGAGAGCCTATGAACAGTGATTTATAATTTGCTATTATTCGATAACTGCAAGGGAAACTCTACAAAAGCTCAAATATATCTTGGAATGGATACATAAATCCATAAGAGGAGAAGTCTTTTGTTTGGATATGAACGGGGGAAGGGCAAGTGTTCGAGTCCATCAGACGGCCTCTTCCCTAGTAGGTTGATGGTTCATATTTCTGATATTGTATGAGAGTATAGTGCAGCAAGTGAACCATGGTATATGCTGAATAATACTAAATCTGCTACAAATAATAAAAATATAAAATAATTAGAAAATTATTGATAATAAAATATTTGATAATAAAAAAATTCAGGTTTAAGAGGCTAGTGTTGAAACCAGCAGCAGCAATATTTTATAAAATAAATTGATTTACTGTTAAATTCTTTGATATAGTCGTCAGTGTAATTTGCTTCATATATGTTGATAATTTTATCTATGAGGTTGTACTTGAGTTCCAGTCTAAATAATCTGGGCAGTCCCATGTAGTGCCGTACATTGAACTCCTGGATGAGACAGTTGTCCAGTCCAATGTAGGTTGCCCTGTTCACCTTCCCGTTAAACGAGTTCTCGGTCACTCTGGTGAAGGGATTATGGGACAGGTCCAGTTGGTCCACGTTGTACATCCCGGGATGCAGTACCGAGTCCAGATCCGTCAAGTTGTTGTGGTTCAAGCTGATTACCTGAAAAAAAATAAATACCAGATTCCTTAAGATTTTCTGAAGTGAATATCCAACTGTTCAGAAAAAATTATAAGCTTAGGCAAGTAAAACTTCTATACAATGCCCAGCTTTACAATTGACCAAGATCCAACGAAAATAATGAGTAAAAATACAATCTTTTAACCAGCTATGAGTAAAATAATTTCAGGACGATTGCAAATAACTTAAAGAATTTAGTCGAAGAAAAAAAAATAATATCTTACCAAAAATACTATTTTATTGAAAGTTTTTAAACGATAGATGAATTTCTAGAAGGCGTTGAATATATATCAACTATAATATTACTGTTAATATTATGATATTTAGGTGAAGTTTATCATGTCATTAAGTTGCCATTTTTTTTGTAATTTTTTCTCCATCTTCAATTTTTTTAAAGTGTGTTAAGGCTACAGATCTCCAGGAGGACACAAGTACGAATCCATTCATGGAATGCATTGCAGTTACTGCTTTCAAAAGCTAAGTTCTTGATTGTGTAAAATTAAGAGAAAGTCTCACTTATGTAATACGGGAGACTGTGACACAGTAAAGTTTAAAGTTTGATGTTGGTGGTTTAAAGGATTTTCCTCCTATAACACACAAAAAGAGTAGCAATTACCCATTGAATTCATATTAAAATTACCCATAATAGAAAATGGATTGTTTGCAGCATACCAATTTATGCAGCAAAACAAAGTATACAGATATATAGTACTCAGAAAAGAAATATCATGGGAAGTTATGAAAATGCTTAGATTATTCGGTAGGTGTTTTCAAGAGAGATTGAAAAGCAAAAACTCGTTAACCCACTGATGGTTTGCTCCTACACTGATGCCCTACTGCAAACTAGCCAATGAACATAGCGTGTGTTTTAGCTTCATGTAAGCTCCTTTAGTGTGCCATTAGTGGAAAATAGATGCATAAATAAATGAAACAGAATGTTGATAGATGAAATATAAAAACGATGAAAACGATTTTCTCTGTTGGTGTTATTGCTGTCGTATTCCTCAAAGGAGGGAAGAGGGGGCAGCTTCTGTTGGGATGCAACGCTTAGATTCTGATTTCTGTTTCGGAAAGGAGGGCAGTGCCATTAGGGAGCACTTTAAGGGGAACTAAAACTTATCGTATGGCCCGGAAACTCCCACCCTGTCTTTCTAACGAGGCAAGATGCTGAACATCAATCACAAACGCCATCATATCCGGGCCCATGTTGCCTCAGGAAGGAGGGAAGAGGGGGCAGCTTCTGTTGGGATGCAGCACGCTTAGATAGAGGTCTGATTTCTGCTTCGGAAAGGAGGGCAGTGCCATTAGGGAGCACTTTAAGGGGAACTAAAACTAGCGTATCGTATGGAAGAAAACCCGGAAACTCCCACCCTGTCTTTCTAACGAGGCAAGATGCTGAGCATCCATCACAAACGCCATCAGTATCCGCCATCGGCCCATGTTGCCCATGGAAGGAGGGAAGAGGGGGCAGCTTGCACGCTTAGATAGAGGTCATTTCTGCTTCGAAAGGAGGGAAGTGCCATTAGGGAGCACTTTAAGGGGAACTAAAACTAGCGTATCGTATGGAAGAAAACCCGGAAACTCCCACCCTGTCTTTCTAACGAGGCAAGATGCTGAGCATCCATCACAAACGCCATCGAGTATCCGTCATCGGCCCATGTTGCCGCTGAGTCAGATGTCGGGAAACGATTTCTCTAGATTGATGAAATCGCACTGAAATCGTATGTCCATCTTAAATTAACCGATATACTTAGCGTGTTTATAAGTTGACACGCATAATATAGGAAACACGACCAAATGCATAAGCATAGGACTAAGGATAAATGAAATGGATTGAAAATGACTGAATCGCTGGTACTGACTCTGGGGTTGGTTCTGAAGAAGAGCTGATCCACATGCAGCAGTTGGTTGTGAGACAGCGCCACCGTATGAAGATTCGTCCATGGTTTGAACAAGTCTGGGGGAGGTGCGTCAGCCTGTTGTGAAGAAGTCGAAGTGCGTCACTCCCTCCGTGCCCTGGACAGAATAAAAAAAAAAAGATGCAGCATCAATAAATACATTAAACATTGATTGTATATTGGAAAATATACCAAAATTGTGTTTTTAAAATTTTTTCATATCAAAATTATCATCTCAAAATTTTCATATCAAAATTATCATATTGTTGTAAGAATATATATTATTATTGAAAAGTTCCTTTAGCAATTAATACAGGGATCGCCAACCCAAATGATCTTGCGGGCCACTTTGGAAATGCATCATAACTCTGCGGGCCGTATACAAAATTATATATCCCATATTAGATATAGATCCACTATAGACATTTTCTTGGAGTGAAAAATTGAAACATAATACATTTATTATATTTGTGTTTACTATTTTTTACATGTAAACATAGATAATACAATAATAATTATATTAAACGTACATTGTAAAGAAATATATAACACTAAAAATTTAATATAAAAACCATATAAATATTAACGAAATAAAAAAAATGAAATTACTAAAAAACTATTTATTTTACTAGTGCGATATTTGTTTCTCATCTCTTTCAAGTAGTTTTGGCAATTCGATCTCAATTTGAGTGTTTGCACATCGTAATGGGTGTTGCAGGTTACTGTCATTATGTATGTGCGTGTTTTGTGTAATGAGAGATAAAGCTAATCATACTGAAACATGTTTACTTACTACATTACAGAAATTCTAAAATACTTTATCTCCTATAACTAAAAAGAGAAAAATATAATTGCACCCTTTCTTTCATTGTTGAGCAAAAAAGACACATCGTAGATGCTTGCTTTATTTCAGGTGATTTTATTTTCTAATAAATCTACCATATTACAAATGGCGTTCAAGCTGACCTGATTGATCCTGAAATTCGACGATGGCGACATTTCTTGCCAAACTCTAATATTATTGAGTACGATTAGCAAGATCCTGGTCCGACAACTCCTAATACCCCCTATTGGAAGATACTATGAACTTTAACTCTCTAGGAAAAGGTTGAGTAAACAGAAATGATCAACTTGTGTTGCAGGGCATTAGATTGCCAAGATGTACACACTGGATGCCAAGAAATAAAAAAATAAATATAAAAAAACCCGATATAGCGTACAACGAGACGTGAATTCCGTCAACATTTAGCAATGTTGTAGACTTTTTTTTTCGCGTGAAGAGATATAGCATTCCTGTTCAAAGGGTAAAGGAATGTATATTCTTTGAAAAGTGCTTAATAACAACCTAGCATTCAAATCTGACAGCAGACATGCTGTCTTGTGGATTGTTATTTTACGTGCAATTAGTATTTTTGTACTAATAAGAACAATCTGTCACTCAAATCTGATAGCAGATATTTGGCGTCATGGGTAATGAGGAAATTAGTGAATATCCGTGCGAACTTCACAGGTCGAAACAACTACAGATTGAATATGATATATTATGAGTTGCTGCGTCATGATGGGCGATAGCTCTCTACTCTGAGAAGTGAAAGCAGCTGACTCCTCTCTCTTGGCGGATTGTCTTAAAAGTAGGTTTATGGCGGCGAAGAGGGATAACGAGTCGAAAAGAAGTTTTGTTTTTCTTTTTCCCTGAAGTGAGTAAGTAGGCCGGAGATTCCGCCTGTTTACAAAGTGAGATCTTTCGGGTTTCGTGTATCCTGGTGTAGTCCTGGCATCAAGTGAAACAATCACAAGCAACAGTCCGTTATAAATCCCACCGCTATGTTGGACGTCTCCAGACATGTCTCCTGTGGTCAAGGCGGCTCAATTCGATTCTAAATTCATCTTTAAAACTACAACCATCGAAATTAAAGGTCGGACTAAAATGCAAATGTGTTTGTTGTTGAGCATCAGCGAAAGATAATCGGCATAATGATTCTTTCTGTTTCTTGAGCACTCTAGAATTATTACCTGCGTCCAGGTTCAGCAGCTTTGATGCTTTGGTTTTTGCTTTCTTTTCAAGTTCAATTGCTTTTCAATGTCAATTACTGGCCCTTTGACGTTATACTGTTTAAAACCATTTCCAACCGCCAAACATCGTTAATTGGTGGCAAGTTAAGTGATTTTTAAAGGAATTATTAAACCTAAATATGCAAAGTTTTGAAGCCATTTCTCTTAATTTTATTTTAATTTGCAAACGTATCGCTTGTTGTTGAAATTTTTTTTTCAAATTTAATATTTTTTTAAATATTCACAAAAACTATTAAATTCATTTTTTAACTTTGGAAAAAATAATTCTTTCTGCCGGTTAAATTAAAAGAAAAAACGTGATATATCATGCAATATGTGCCAGGTTCGTCTTACAAAGTAAATGCTAATTTTTTAACTCCTCTTTTTTTTTCCCTCCTCCAAAACTTTTAGTTAGATTTCTACGAAAATATTATTATATATTATAACTACTAAAATATTACTCTAAATCGATCTCACTAAAACTGGTCGGTTTCGTAGCGGAAAAATTTAATATTCGTTGTTCATTATCCATTCTGATCACTTTTCTTAATCAGCTATATTCCAGTATAAGTTTATTCCCTTCCATCCCTTTCAGAACGATACTGTATACAATGAAAACTGAGAAGTGCTGAATACTCTGCACTTACTGTACCTGTGGTTGTACTATGAATACTGAGATGAACTGCTTACCTGGAATGCGTCCGCCGCAATATACTCTATGGAGTTGTTGGGGAATGAGAGGATGTTGAGCGCTGGCAGGTCTTGCAGGTTGGGCCCCTCCAGGGATGACTGTCAACCGAGTTCTGATAAACCGGAAGTGGAACTTTCTACGGAACGTTTTAAAAATATTTTATACCTTTCTAAAACTACCGAGTTCCAGAGTGATAAACCGGAAGTCAGGAACTTTCTACGGAAGAACAAAAAAATAAATGTTTTAAAAATATTTTATACCTTTCTAAGTAACTACAACTTTCCACACGAAACGCGAACGAAATACTGAATACCGAGTACCTGATAAACCGGAAGTCAGGAACTTTCTACGGAAGAACAAAAAAATAAATGTTTTAAAAATATTTTATACCTTTCTAAGTAACTACAACTTTCCACACGAGGAAGAAAATCAGCATTATAATCCATGCTTCCTCCTACAGACTGTCAGGAGCCCCCTTCCCCTTGAGACGCTCAGTCGCTAACTTAAGTCAACCTTAGCTCCTGCTAGAAATGTTTAATTTATAGTCTCTCATCTCCAGAGGAAATATATTTAGCGTATCCAGTAGCATTGGTTGGCCTACAGACTCTCATACGGAAAGGAAGTATATTTCACTCAGCCTGGGCGTGGCCGAGTTTCGAGTGTTCGACTGGCACAAGTGGAATCCTTCCACGAATTTATAATTATAAGTCGTTAAATGAATGAAATAATGTATGTTTCTAATTGTATGTGTGTGGTGTTTGACATTATGGTGCGAATAAGGCTCTGAGTTTTCAAACCTGTACTTCAAGTATCCCAACTAATCCACAACCAGTTACAATCTGGTTGGCCAGCATTCACACTACAATGTTAGTTTTCTTACAATCTCAAGAAGTTATATTTTTGTGAGAGATTAAGTAACAGAGCTACAAACAAATAAAAAAAACGTGTTTCTTTCACTTTGGACACAGGAATTAGAATCTTAATTATTTAATCGCATATAATGCAGATTTAAGTTTTTGAGTTAAGATGGATTATTAGCATATAGGAACGAGGATCTTTCAAATAACATTACATGGAATCTTATAATCTAATTATCATTAATTTAATATAAATATAGATCTCGATCGATTTGGTACTTTCTGTGTTTTGATCGATTTAACATATCATTATGGGGCTACCGTAAACAAATGAAATATGACGTCAGTCACAAAAAACATTTAACAAAGTAAAATAGAGATAAAAAAAAAAGCAAAATAAATAAATAACTTGCAGGAAATGATATATTGCTTCAAACTCATTTGCTTTAAATTATCAAATTAATCATCAAAATGAAATCATGGAAGATAAAAGCACACCTGATCAAGAACCACCATCACAATTTCTTCCATCACAATTTCACAATTTCTACTGCAGAAGACTACAACATGATGATTTGATACGCCAAACAAAGAAGTAATTAGAGCCATAATTACTTCAAAGAAAGAATTTTCAATCATTGCTTGATAGACTAATTTGAAAACTAGATGAACTAACCATAAAAAAGGCACTTACTTGGTGTGACTGAATCAGTAGAAAAGATTAGGCACAAAGAAAATATCGAGATTTTGCTTGGTTAAAATTTTTGGAAAAAAAAAAAAACCCTGAAGACAAATTGCAAGACCTAGCTATTAATATATACATAAAATTCTTTTGTCTAAATCATTATTGTTGGGAGAATTTTAAGACTGAAGAAAATAATCCCACATAATCGATGAAAATACCAAAAAATATAGTTCAATTTTGTTTTCAATAATTAAACGATTATAATTAATTGAATCATAGTTTTTATACAAAAACTTAAAACTGTAAATATGTTTAATTTATAGTCTCTCATCTCAAGAGGAAATATATTTAGCGTTTCCTGTAACATTGGTTGGCCTACAGACTCTCACACGGAAAGGAAGTATATTTCACGCACCCTGGGAGGGGCCGAGTTTCGAGTTTTCGGCTGAGAAGTGGAATTCGAAGTGGTGTTCGAGCTCGAATTAATTTTCTTTCATATAACATAATCAGTTTTTGCCTATAATGATGTATGAGTATCTCACTAATTACAAAATATATTTATACATATGAATAAAAATTGATTAAGTTTTAGCAGATTATCTTGAAAATTTTTGAATTAATTAGTATTAAATATAGTTATGTTAAGAAATTAAACCACATTATAAAATATTGTTAATATAAAAAAAAAAAAAAATGGAAAACCTACTTTTGTGATTCGTAGAAGATCGTATATGTGTCTTCGTTGCTGTTCATCGTTGATGATTTCGCTGATAAATAAAACTGTTTTTTTATTACATCTAAACACATTTCTACTTAGTACAATATCCTAGAATAATCTAAAAAATAATTTTATTTATTTAAATAAAGTTTATGGTGTTTAATTTCTATTAAACCCGTTTCCTAATACGTCTTAATTCCTCATCGTTTCATCAGTTTTATTCGAATTACATTACGAATTATAAATGAATAGTTTTTATTTTTTAATTGTATATTGATTTTTAAAAAATAAGATTAATCTGCAGCAAAGAATATCATTCCCCACCCCTCAATAATATTCCAAATTCAAGATCATTCGAATTATTCAAGTATTAAATTTTAAGATGTATAAAAAAGTTTTTCAATTTATATGAATGTGAGAATTCACCCACTCCCCCATTTTTTATAATAAGGATAATGACAATAATGACGATTTTTTTACGATAAGGATAATAGAAAATAATATTTTTCACATTTTGATTCTTTTATAAATTATATTACCTTAACAGTCTTTCGAGAATAAAAATATGTATTCAATTTCAGAATGGTACATTAAATGATATACTCACTGTTTACATATTTATATTCCTTTTCTTGACATTGATGGTAGATTGAGTCAAATAATAAGCTAATGTGATAAGCTAAATAATAAGCTAATGCTACACCGAAAAAAATCATTTGCCAAAAAAAAGTACTTGTTTGCTAACAACTAGATAGCTTTTTTTATTTTTTTGTATTGACATATCATAAGTGAAAAAAAATTCATTATTCACTAAAAAGTTGTATGTATTTTATAGATTTATTTATATGAAACTTTTTAAAATTTTGATAAATTACTTATTATATACTACTTACTTATTATATACTACTATTACTTATGCAATTTTGTGTAAGTTTCATATATTTAAACATTTCAGATTATATGAAGCAATATTTTTAAATGAACATTTCTTGTAATGTATGACATCTATGAAAGAGATTTAAAATACTTGAATTAATTTTAAAGATTCATGACATATTTTGAAAAACAGATTAGTAACATTTTTGAAAACCTTTACATATTAATGCTGAAAATGTTAAAATTGATTCCTACAATACCTTATTTAAATAAAGATCAATGCTCTAGTAAAGCAAACATATTTATTAATAAAGAATATAGTAAATTTATAAAGGTGTTATTTTTGTATAAAGGCGTATAAAATAAATTAATAATTTCACATGAACCTGCAAGAAACATATAAATTGTAATGATTCATTTCTATATTTCTACTTAACTTTTAATGTGCCAGATAGCAGAAAGATTTTAAAAAGTTAAAAATATTAACTTTTATATTATTACAAAAATCCTGGTAAAAAGAGAAAATTATTAAGAAATGGAACAGAAAGCTGTAATCCAAAAAAAATAGCAAACAAATATAAAGGTAAGCTAAATCATTAAAAAGTGATTAATATTAAGGATGAAAATGAATAAAAATGTATTTGTATTTCTTTTTTAAATGTTGTTTTTTAAGTAAAGAATAATTTTCAAAATAAATAAGTAAATTTATTAAGCACTTATTTAATAGTATATTTAGTTTATCTAAGTATCTTTAAATTTATTATAAAATTATATTCAAAATATAAAAGTGCTGTTCAGAAAATACGTCTAGTATAATCACGCTAAATTGGAGGGCACAAAATTGATATCTATTATATATAGTTGATTTTAATATTTTAAAAATATTATACTATTAAAAATGTTAATTTCTTCATAGTAATTTATATAATTTATTAATTATTCCTTAAATAATCATATGAAAAACAAAATAGGAATAAAAATTAAAATACCAACAGAAGCAGGTTAATGAATTTAAAATATTTCTATCGTACTTTTAATTAGCATAAATACAAAAGAGTTATCAAAACAAAAATAGTTTATTTAACTATTTTTATTTTGATAACTCTTTTATTTTTTATAATTAAAGCAAATTATTTATAACCAGTAGTTTTTAATATACTTTTAAATAAAAAATACTTATCTTTTGTTTGTTTTAAATTAATATAAATTGATAATATATATTCTTAAAACTAAACATTTGAAAAATAAATTAACATTAAAATTAGTCATGTTCATTCATCACACATTTGTTTCTAATCATCAAAACAAATTATTTTCACCAATTTTTAATTAAAATTTTAAATTTACAATCATTATTATTGTTTTTTTAATTGTTATATGTATAATCTGCTTTATAATAAATTTAGAAAGAATGAATTTTTAATTCACTTTTCTTAATGATGCAGTTTAGATTTAGTACAATTATCCTGTAAAAGCTTACTAACAATGAAACCACTAAACATCTGTATATAATTGTCTTATTTCATAAAAATAGAAAAACAGTTTTATTTTAACATTATATTGTAATTAAAAAATGCATTTTAAAAACAATTAAAATTGCAATACTTTTAATAATTAAAACAAACATATAACATTACTAAATATACACTGAAGTGACAAAAGTCATGGGATAGCAATATGCAAATTTTCAGATGGCAGTAGCATCGCGTAGAACAGGTATAAATGCGCAGTGCTTTCATAGAGCTTTCATTTCTGTTCAAGTTATTCATGTGAAGAGGTTTTGACGTGATGATGACCGCACGACGGGAATTAACAGACTTTGAACGCGGAATGTTAGTTGGAGCTAGACGCATGGGTCATGGCATTTCGGAAATCGTTAGGAATTCAACATTCCCAGATCCACTGTGTCAAGAGTGTGCCGAGAGTATGAAATTTCAGGCATAACATCCCACCATGGACAGCGCAGTGGTCGACCGCCTGCACTTAACGACCGAGACCGGCGACGTCTGCAAGAGTCGTAAATTCTAACAGACAAGCAACACTGCGACAAATAACCACAGAAATCAATGTGGGACGTACAAGGGACTTGTCTGTTAGAACTGTGCGGGGAAATTTGGCTTTCTTGGGCTATTCCAGCAGAGAGACCGACTCGAGTGCCTTTACTGACAGAACGACATCGCTTGCAGCGACTCGTGGGCACGTGAGCATATCGGTTGGTCTCTAGATGAATGGAAAACCTTGGCCTGGTCCGATGAATCACGATTTCAGTTGGTAAGAACTGATGGTAGGGTTCGAAGTGTGGCGCAGACCCCACGAAGCCATGGACCCAAACTGTCAGCAAGGCACTGTTCAAGCTGGTGGTGGCTCCGTAATGGTGTGGGCTGTTTTTCATGGCATGGACTTGGACCTCTGGTGCGACTGGACCGAACATTGACTGGAAATGCTTATGTTCAGCTACTTGGAGATCACTTGCAGCCATTCATGGACTTCATGTACCCAAACAACGATGGGATTTTTATGGATGACAATGCGCCATGTCACCGGGCCACAACTGTTCGCGATTGGTTTGAAGAACATTCTGGACAATTCCAACGAATGATCTGGCCCCCTAGATCGCCCGACATGAATCCCATCGAGCATTTATGGGACATCATCGAGAGGTCTGTTCGTGCCCAAAATCCTGCACCATCAACGGTTTCACAATTATGGACGTCTATTGAGACAGCATGGCTCAATATTCCTGCAGAAGACTTCCAACGACTTGTTGAGTCCATGTCACGTCGAGTTGCTGCACTTCGCCGGGCGAAAGGAGGGCCGAAACACGATATTAAGAGGTATCCCATGACTTTTGTCACTTCAGTGTATATTTGAATCTAAATTCATGCAGCATTTTAACAAGTACAAATTGCAAGTACAGGTTATCAATTTTAAATAGCCTTTTGAATTACAAAAAAAAAAAGGAATGAAAATAACTGATATATCAATAAAAACATATTGTTAATTTGAAAATATCTGCATAATATATTTTTCATTAACATAAACTTGACAGAGAATTTTTTCAAAATTAAAAATAGTAATTATTAGAACTTTAGTAATTAAGTAAACATGTATATACATCTAATTACGTTATTATTTAAAATCACATTATTTAAATTATTACTTACTTCTAAAGGTAAAGTTATATATTTTCAGGGTATAACTTAACTGGCATTAACTTTAATCAAGCTTTTATTTCCCCACTATCTGAATTGCAAATGAATAAATGTATTAGACGGAGAGAAAAGCAGATGTTTAAACTAAGACAAAAACAAAAAATGCTAGTCATAACAAAAGCAGCTGCAAATAAAAATTTTCTTTAAAAATTTTTTTTTTTTTTTTATTTTTGCATGCTTTTATACTTCGTTTTCTTTTAACATTTCTTTCTGATTCTTAAAACAATAAATAATATATTTGTTCTTAAATGAGTACTTATCGAAAATTCTTAGACGGAAAAAAAAATCTTGTAAGAATAAAAAGATAGTAGAAATACATACAATCTATATAACTTTAAGATCAGAATATAGAAATAATTTAAATTAAACATTTATTACAATTGGACAAACAGTAAGCTTTAAAAAATAGTACAATTCTTAATATTCTATGAATATTTGAAGATTTATTGAAAAATATGGAGCTGTCTGATTGTCATAAAAAGTTGAATAGCAATTAGAAAGTGGAGCACAAGCATATATGTGATACATTTTGCAATCATTGAATTAAAATGCTGATAAATATTTCCATCACCTTGAATTTATAATTCATTTTATGTTTATTAAATTTATAAATCTCTGACACAATCCCAGCTTAAAAAATTAAATACTTTAAGCCCCTTAGAAAATTAAGTAATTAAAAAGTTTATGAGCTCATAAGCACACGCCTTAGTTTTTATCCATTTCAAAATTATGCAGTCAAAATTATTGATAATAGTTCTCTTTACTCAATGAAAGGTGTGAAAGTGTGGGTCGTATAAAAGGAAGACTTCCCAACATCACTGACCCCGCATAGTTATAATTCCGTTAATAATTATTTCCATAATTCCGTTCCATAATTATTTCAGCTGTTGTTCAGCAGATGAAATATGTTCAGCTCTAGTTAAAATCTCCTTGACGATGTTTTGGATATTAGTTGGTTAGGAATTCTAATATCTTTCTTAAAATTGTAGATATTTGAGTTTCTTGGTTAGATTTCTATCCCAAAAATTATGAAATTAAATTTCAAAATAATATATTTCTAAAGGTAGTATAGTGCGTATAATATAGAATGTGAATACGAAGATGCAGTATGATAGTATAAAATATGAAGTATGAACGTATTAAAAATACATTTATGAACTGTATCCATTATAAGTGCAAAACATTATAAAACACGCTGCTAATTTTAACTTTTGAAACTCAAGCATTAATATTACTTTTTTGATAATAGACAAATAATTTTTATTCCTTAATTTGGTAAAAGAATGCTTAATTTCTTCCTAACAATTATAGAATTTAGGAGAAGGAGAAAAAAAAAACCAATTCTCCCAATTAAAAAGTTAGGGATAAAATTAACAATTAGATAAATAAATTAAATTACTTTTCAGCAAAAAATAGAAATATATGTAAAAATAATAGAAATTATTTATATATTCGTAAAAATATCGCTCTGTTTTTCTCTCTGTTGTAAAGGTATTTTATGTAACTTTTCTACAAAAGTTGTGTTTAATAAAACTTTTTGTGACAATATTTTACTACTTATTATTTTATGCAATATTATGGCACAAAAAAATAACGAGGGTTTGCTTGGTTAAAATTTTTTTTTGGGGGAAAAAAAGTAGGAAAAAAAAAAAATAATACCGCAGATAAATTAAAGACTATTAATAAGCATATTATATTTTTTTTGTCTGAATCAGTATTGGTGGAGGAATTTTTAGGATAATAACTCCTCATATTACTTATTCATGTTGAAAAAGCATTAGCTTGCCTATCACAAATTATTTTTCTTTTTACGTATTAAGGCATGAAATATGCTAACTCTAAAAGTAACGCTACTTTAGAGTTTCATTTCAACAGTGTGAGCGGAAAATAGTAAAACACATAATTTCATGCTATGAATAACCATTATACGGAAACATTACAACACTTTCTTCTAAACATTATACTAAAATACCAAAATTATAGTTCAATTTTGTTCTCAACAATTAAAGATTATACTTTTTAATCATAATCTTTATACAAAAAATTAAAACTGGAAATGTGCCAGTTATAAAATTTATATAATAATGGTGTTCCAGAACAAATTTTTAAATCCATTCAATTATATAACAGATAAAAATTTCAATTATTTCAATCAATGCTCTAATTTCAAAACCACTTACCGTTGCGGAGCTATGTAACACAAAAAAATGTTTGAGCTCGACGACCCCTTCGAAAACAACTTCTTCAAGTCCTTCCAAGTGAGCGCCGTTCACAATTAACGCTAATACACTCAAGCCTCTAAGGAAACCCTCGGCAAGGGAAGCTGTCCTCGTAAATATTTATAGTGTACAGGGTGTTCCTTTTATTCAGGTTTTCATTGAATTTCTCGAAGTCGGACACATTCCAGCAATGCAGTATTACAGCAGGTTGAGAATCAAAGCACACGCATTCTGGAACGACGTCTCTGCAGTTTCGGATACCGGAAGGTGCTAGCTCTGAGACGGTCTCGTTCGTCTCAGATACCACACAACAGGATGACAGGATGACCAACAAAATCAAAACCATTGAATTAACATTGGCATTACCACAGAGTTGAAATCTAGATTTCAGGAGGTTTCTCATATTTTCTCTTTTTTTCAATTTTTTCCAACATAGTTTTCCTTTTTGCTTAAAACTAATTTATAATTCTCCGAAATGGTGACACTAACTACATTCATTTCAACAGTGTTTCCTGTATTCTGTGAGGTGTTCCGGCTTGCAAATAACTCATCCTTTCCTGTATGCAAAACTTAGAATGATTTCGATACAATTGACGTTTTTAGTTCCTTTAAAAGAGGATGTTAGTTAACTGTGAAACTGATGCTTAAAATAGTCCAAAAACCAAAAAATAATTTATCAAAAAATTTCTTCCATATTGCAACTTATTATTTATATATGTATATTGCACTATATATATATATATATATAGTGCATCCATATGTATTAAATAAATGTATAATTGCCAGTTTTGAAAAGACTTTAAGCCAAATAAAAAAAAAATAAAAAAATTCACACTTTCAAAAATACATTTTATTTCTAAATAATTTCATACGACGAAATTTTACATGTATATTTGTTTTAAACTCAAAACATTTAATTTGAAATGATCTGAGACGGGCCTTACATTCGAAAAATCAGGCAAAACCTAAAAGGTGAGTAATAGAGTAAATGAAATAGTTAGCACTTATTTGATGTCATAAAATGTCACGATAACCCTTCATAAACGAGTGAAAATCAATTGGCAATCACTAAAAACAATTGATGTGCAATATCCTTCGCCGACATAAAAAAAAAGCCTATAAATGTCAGTACAAAAAATGCATATTAACTGATTATCCGACGTACTTCGTAAAAAGTATTCATATATGTGTATAAAGTATAAGAAAATCCGTGTGCTTGATAAAAAATAATTCTGTAGAGTAAAAGTCGAAGGAAAGATGTTGAATAATATACTCCTGTATCTTTCCATTAATTACGAAGATTTTTGAGTGTCACTGGGTGCTTTAAAGCAGAAAAGATTCAAAAATAGCTTTTACAGATTCCTTTATCACACTATAGTATTTGCAACGCGATCTTATGGCAAACTATGCCATAAAAAATCCGAGCTTTTAAGGGAAAAAAATTCATGTATCACAAACGGCCTGAAGAACTGCCCTTGCTTTATAAATAAGTTTTAGGAAGAATTATTCACTCATTAAGAAGAAGTTAATTATTATCAGTAAAGAAAATGCTTCTTAAAGTAAAAGTGACGGTGATGCAAATAAAAGGAATTTCCTGCTTCAAGTAGTGGGATTAGATTTACTATAAATATGGGGAATTATAAATTCTTGTTGTGGATCAGGTGATTCGGGGAGAGCTAAGATCTGGGAAGGATGTAAAGTAGGGTGTCCCAGAAGTACTTGTCTCCCCACATGAGGTAGGTGGTGCTCTGAAGATACACCTGAATTTCTTCGGGCAGATCTGCGTCCCTGGGAAGGTCATCCATTTTGATGATGATGATGCGGTTCATGTTGTCCTTGAGAGCTTCTATATGGGCAGCTCGGAACTCAAACATGCACCACTCGCTCTCCAGAAAACTCCTGAAAGGAAAAAGACAATGAAAAACAGGAGAAAAATAGCCAAATCCGTTGAACAAGTAAAACAGTTCTGAACATTAAAAGTATATTGAAGACAACCGAATGAAATCGATGTACCACTCCAGATCCTTCCGATAAGATACATAAAAAAGAAATCAGCAAAACATGCTTGCCATCCTATGTAAAATATATTCTATTTTTAAGGTTATTTTACTCCGCAAAGAAAATGAGAGAATTTATGAAATCTTCTCTACACCTCTGAGAAGTGGGGATCTTTTTTTATAAAACATACAATTAGTCAGGGCACCCACATGGAGTATCCATTCAAGGATATTACCAACATTCACAAGTAATTCTCTCAATTAAGCTAGACGGAAAATACCAATTGCTTATTTACTTTCAAATACAAACACTTCTGGAATTTTTTTAAGGACCCCACTTTATATTAAAACAGTTACTCAACTAGATAATATGTCGCCCTGCTCACGAAAATGCTAGCATTTATTATCAAATGAGTAATAATCGTCCTACTTTCAGTTGGCCATGTTATATAAATATAATATAACATACACAAATATAATGCTATTGTTTCTTATTCCCCTTGGTAGACAT
The DNA here is from genome assembly GCA_021605095.1 of Caerostris extrusa. NCBI lineage: Eukaryota > Metazoa > Arthropoda > Arachnida > Araneae > Araneidae > Caerostris > Caerostris extrusa. The sequence goes on along the minus strand of BPLR01008767.1, from coordinate 9,956 downwards.
CAACATTTAGACTAAGTCCAAGAACCTAAGTGGTCTCTTGTAAGTAAGGAAAGGTGGGGGACAGCTTTTGTTGTGATGCAGTACCCGTAGGTAGAAGTCTGATTTGGCTCCGTGAAGCTGTCATTTTCCGGGGTATGGATGGCAGCCCTATCCCCAACTCTCTACACTCCCATTAGACCGGGACCTACTGCTTAAAGTGGATTCCGAATCACTACAAACATACATAGCATCGCCGGGTCTCGAACCTGAAACAGTCACTAAGCACCAGAGCGTTAGCCACTTGGCCATTAGTCCCTGTAAATATTATGCACTATGTAATATAATGTAACACACTATATTAAATATAAACAAAACATTATAATTAATTTATATTGTTGTTCCGTGAGAAGCTAAGAATTTCTTGATTTGTAATTAGATAAACGCACAGATTTATTTTGCCTAACAACTTGAATTTGGGTTAGTTTGTCCATTGAAGTTTCTCTTGTAAGGCATTAATTTCTCCTCTATAGAGAGGTAATAATGTAAGGTTACCCTGCAAATATAAGGAATATATAACATAATATATTACCATGTTAGACACAATATATATTAATTACAAACAAAACATTATTATTAATTTTTCTTTTAAGGATTTCTTGATTTGTAATTAGATAAACATACATAATTTTTTTACCTAACAACTCGAATTTGAATTAGTTACCCCTGAAGTTTCTCTTGTAAGGCATAAATTTCTCCTCCATAGAGAAAAACAGAAGTGAAGGTAATAAGGTGCAAAAGTAAGTGATCTTTTATTAAAATTTGTTAAGTGATTGAAGGTTCATGAGGTGACAAAACAAGAGCGAAATTTAGTTTGTCGTTCTACGGATCATTTTGTGCACACTCTAGACTAATTAGACCGGCACCAATATCTTAATGAGGATTGAGGACCATTCACAAACATCTATACCACTGCCAGGATTCGAACCTGAACTCGTGGTACCAAAGCCAGAACGCTAGCCAATTAGTCACCAGGCCGCTACGAGCGGGAGAAAAAGGTTTATTAATCACCATGCATCTCATTCTCAGCACGTGTCTCAGTATAAGGATACGTACTTGGAAAGCACGAGGACAGTCCTCTTGGAAACCTCAATGGCCCGCAAGATGTTGAGTTGGATGAACTCTCCCGGCAGAAAGTGCTTGTAGTGGATAAACAGCTTCACTTTGGAATCCCTGATTCAATCTCTGCAAAAAGAATTCACGCTTCGGTTAGTGCCAGCATCTGAGGTATTGAGATTGTTATGAATTTACATCTATGCTCGGGATTTAGCTACTTTTCGAATAGTTTCATTTGTAAGATCTTCTTCTGTAACTTTCGATCTGGTTTCAGGAAGTGTTCGAGATCAAACAATTGAATATAATATTTAAAAGCAAACACTTTGCAATCTCTTTTTATATGAAAACTATTAAAAACAACAACTGTTCATCCGTTTTCTGCCATGATTTTCTAAATTAGTTTTGCAATAAAATACTCACCGTTAATGAGTTCCGGAATGACGAGATCCTGATCCTTGTGGCTGAAGGAGATGAAGGCGTCGAACTCCTTGTCCTTGTCGATGTCCTTCTCTTTCACCCAGGTCACCCCGTGGGAGTAGAGCCACACCTTCACGTGCATCTGGTACCGCGTCCAGGCGATTTTTCCAACGGCCACCATCAAGAGAAAGCCTTCACAGCACAAAAGGCGATTTTCATTATCATAACTGATTGTCTAACGTTCATTATGATAAGAGTGATTGAATATTGAAAGATGACAGTTACCTAAATGATATTTAACTAAACAGTATATTCTAATTGAATATATTAACAGTGGTGAATGATAAAAATTTATTTCAAATCTATTTGAAGAATATTTAAAATTAAAAAAAAAAAAAATGAGAGTTTTCTTGCTAAAAATACTATATGTTTTTGTATATGAGTATCATATATTTAATAAAATGTACCTATGTTATTATAATTATAATATCAATATTGTTAGAGTATTTTAGAGATTTTGTATAGCTTCAATTATTTAATTCAATAAGACATTCTCCATACTTTTAATATCCATCTAAATACTGAGGAATTTAGTATTTTTTACATTTAATGAACTTATCATTTCGGGGCGAAAGGAAAAAAAAAAACAAATTACATTAATTACACAAAAGAGAAAAATACAAAATGTTTTAATGCTTTACAATGTAGCCGTTTTGGAATTGAATATTATCGATCCATTTTTGATTTGATCAACACATTTATTTTATGACAGTGTTCCGTATATTAAATAAATGTGGTCTACACAAGAAATAGTTATAATGCAAAATTTTATTAAAATATAAACAAGCATTTAAAAAATTCAGCTACAAAATTTTATAATAATACTAGGTATAGGTTTTATAATATACAGGTATAGATTCAAAGTACGACGTGACAACTCTTTAGTTGGACACGCGTGTTTAAACAAAAGTTATAGTTTAGCATTTTATATCGCCTCAGTAGGGATATATGGCACGATAGGATCTTATGAAAGAAACATTCTTGAGTTTTACAGCAATTTTAATTTTCAAAATCATAAAAATCTCAGATTTTACTTATTGTTTAAAAAAAAAATTTGAGAACAATTTACCCTGATGTCAAAGGATTTACAAAATTTGAAAATTGAATAGTACTGTATTTAAGCTTAAAAAAAGCTACTCTCTTAATTAATCAAATGATCAGATTTGTGACTATTGCTCAAGAAATACGTGTGAACTTAATTATGTAAAAGTAACTTTTAATTTTCAAAATCATAAAAATCTCAGATTTTGTTTAAAAAAAAATTTGAGAACAATTTACCCTGATGTCAAAGGATTTTGCAAAATTTCAGATTGGAATAGTACTGTATATATAGCTTAAGCAAAAGCTACTCTCTTAATTAAGCTCAAATGATGAGATCTGTGACTATTGCTCAGAAATACGTGTGAACTTTATTAAGTAAAAAGTAACTTTTAATTTTCAAAATCATAAAAATCTCAGATTTTACTTATTGTTTAAAAAAAAAAAAAAATTTTAGAACAATTTACCTGATGTCAAAAGGATTTACAAATTTGAAAATTGAATAGTACTGTATTTAAGCTTAAAAAAGCTACTGTCAAATGATCAGATTTGTGACTATTGCTCAAAATACGTGTGAACTTAATTATGGAATAATTTTCAAAATCATAAAAATCTCAGTTTTACTTATTGTTTAAAAAAAAAAAATATTTACCCTGATGTCAAAAGGATTTACAAAATTTCAGAATGGAATAGCTGTATTTAAGCTACTCTTAATTAAGCTCAAGTGATCAGATCTGTGACATTGCTTAGCATTACGTGTGAACTTTATTATGTATAAAGTTCAGATATGAATATTTTTTTGATATAGTATTGATGCTGTTCAGCCATACTTACCAGGAACCAAGAGACCGAGCGTGATATAGAGGACGATGTCTTCCGGGCAAAGATCAAGATCTGTCAGAGACCAGATGGCTTTCTGCAAACACTGCACTCTTTTTTCTCTCCGGTCCGCACTTGGTAATGTTGGCATCCTGAACCTGGATATAATAATTAATAGAACATGAATCCCAAGGCATCTAGGTGTCATGTTTTAAATGTTTGCATTTATTGTCTATTGTAATACAGTAGTCGATTAACCTTATGTTAAAAGGACAATACTAGGCCATAGACTCTCTCCAGAGGATACTTGTCTAGAATCCCTTGGATATTGATATAAAGACTACTCACTGAAAAGGAAACTATTCAATCCTTGATGAGTACAACAATGGTTTTTATGGAGCTACAAGAAATCGATACGGATACATCATCTGACAGTGATTAAAAAGCATTCTGTAGTAATATCTTCTGCTATACGGATTACTAGCTGTCCTGATAGTATTCTGTATAAAATTTACAGTTGTGTAACAACATCTCTTTTCTTAAAATTGCTGCTTTATACTCGCCAACTGCAATAATATGAGCGTACTGGCTGCCAGTTTTTATGGCGTTGATTTTCTGCAAGTTTTGATGGTCTTTGGAGGTCAGGTTACATTGTCTTTGTAATAATATAATCTGATACCAATTTGAAAAAAGTACAATGAAAAAACATGTGCTTAAAACTGACTCTCCATGTAAATATTATTGATTCAAGATTTCGATAACAAATTTATACTGAAATCAGTTCTCTGAATTTTCCTTTTGCATGATATTCGATATTTCAAACAAAATTGTCGAGGGATCAGTTTAAGTCACTATTAGAAGCTATTTTGAAGTGTCCATTCATCAATGACTACAACATTTATCTCCGTTGCTAATATATAAGTATAATATACCAGTGTTTTTAATATAAAAACTATATAAATATGGCAGTGCAAGGTATCTGTATATACGTGTTGGTGCATGTAAAATCTGAATTTTTGGAGCCCAACTAGCTGGAGCCCATCCTGCTAAGACACCTGACTGAAACAACACAGAGCTTAGAAATTTTTAATCTGTGTCTAAACTCAAGATACCCCTAATTTAGAAAAGTAGACATTAGTATCTAAAGAAAACAACTGAAAAATGACCGCATCTGGATTCGTCAGTGAAATAATTAGGAGACACCTTTATAAACAGGACATTTATGAAAGGGCAAAAAATTCCCAAGCCACTTGTTACATCTGTTAATGCCAAACGTGGTATAAGGTGACACATCCACAAAACCTGGTCAGTTGATCAGTGAAAGACAGTTATATTGTCAGACGAATCATTTTTCACACTTTTCCCTACAACAGGACGGTTGTACGCTTGGATATGCACAAGCGTATGATCGTGATTGTCTCCTTCCAACTGTCAAGCATGAAGGGGGGATATATCATGTCATGGGCAGCCGTGGCCTTTTGCTGTTCCAATCGTAGCCCTGAAACGAAGGATTACTGGGGTGAAGTATAGAGATGTTTTAGCTGGCCAGGACCGTCCTATGAATCTAACTTTGTTTCTTGTCGGAGATGGAATTTTTCAGGATGCCATTGCTCCTATTCCTGCAGCGGAACCTACCTATTCTTGGTTTGATGAACACGGGGTGAAGTGACACTTCTACCATCGCTCGACAGTCTCAAGACCTCAGTATCAACGTACCATTATGGTCTATTTTAGAGAGATCAATCCAGAATCGATATCCTCCAACGGCATCTCTCCCACTTTCTCAATATCTCCATGAAGAATGATTCAATATTCCTCTAAACACTATTCAGCACTTGTATGATTGGATTCTCAGGCGAATTCAATTTGTATTACATTCTAAAGGCTGACCTACTCCATATTTGTAAAGGCTTCCTTATAACTCTAGGGTGTTTCCATTATTTTGATAACTACCTATAGGTTATCTATAGTCTAGTATAAAATAAAGGAACATGAATTCTGCCATAATGCGTTATTCTGACAACAGAACCGATCAAGATTTCACATAGCAATTAGCTGATATAGTAATGATGTTTGGTTGGCAAACTTCCTTTATATCTTAACGTTCATGGTGTTTGCAGTTTAAAACTTTGTAGGATCCTTGATGTTTCGTACGCAATTTCAAACGAGTTTCCGAATTGGAGGTTTTTCATGGCAGCGAGATTAGGAATTTTTATATAAATGTGATTGTATTTTGGTATTATTCAGCTACATAATCTAAACTTAAACAATTATTTATTAAGGAAATTTCTTAGCTTATAAGGTGAAAATTATTTTCGACGTCAAATTATTTTGACATTCATTTCGCAATACAAGAATTTTATTAGGAATTGAATGCCGATTGATTTTGATGTCGATGATTTTGATATTTTTTAAGAATTTCTTAAGAAAGATATTCATTTCCTAATAACAAAGAGAAGTGGAGAATATGCATTAGTGTATGCATGTTAGCCAAATGAGAAGGAAGGGAATGATTCCAATAGCAATTCTGTATTCATCAAATTCTGGGAATGTATGGTGTTTTCCTTTAAATTCCAGGAGTAGGAGTATAGAATATTGAGATGTCATGTGTACTCACGACGTCAGGCTTGAGATAATCCATTTCTTGAAGTTGATGGTACCGCAGTCGCAGTCCCAGGGGTTTCCCTGACAGCGTGACCCTGCTAAGATTTTCCTGGGAGTTCAATAGGGCCGTAGGAGGAACGCGGAACTTGTTGTTAGCCAAAAAGAGATGCACCATCATTTCGGGAAGACGCTTCTTCCATGGACTGTAGGCTGTTGTTCGTTACGTCTAAGCCTGCTATCTTGTCCTGGATTTCAATGTTCGTCCATAGCGTCCTAAAGGAATTCTTATTCTTGTATACAAATTTGTATTTCATGGGAGAGGAGAGCATAATGGATGTGGAATTCTAAAAAATAAATAAATAAATAAAAGTAAAAAAGTTCTTTTCATTTTTGGCCGGGATGTCCAATCCGTAGCCAGAAAAAGAAAACGAATAAAACGGTCAACCACATAAACAAGAAAATTATCAAAACATAAATTTCAAAATTAGAATGAAATTTTTCTGATATTTATAAAAGCTATCGAAAAATATGTTATGATATTCTTCGTGCTGCAAAATTTGTTCGGTCAATAAGCTCTTACGATGGTAAATTCCAACTTCAATGTTACTCAAGTTGATCAACTCTTTAACCAGCATTAAGCATCCTTTGATATATCTAAATAGTGTTTAATTTTTGCACAATCTGAATTCCCTGCTAGAAAATGGCTTGAAATTAGAAAAAAAAAATTGAAATGCTATTTCAAATAAATCCCCTTTTACAGTTATTTTAAGAATGCCGGATAATGAATGAAATGCATCTACATACATATTATTGTTATATTTAAATGGTGTTGTGTAATTTAGACATAATGATGAATTTTTTACAATTTGGAAATCAAGTGGCACTCCATCACAACAATGGTGGCAGGAATAGAAAAGGTTTAAAATAATTAAGAGATCAAAATAAAAATATAAATTCGGATCCTTTTTTTCAAATAGGTTCTTACTTATTATAAGTTAAGCAGAATTATTCTGTCTTACTTCCAAATAAAAAGTATAAGAAGCATTATAAACCTAACAAAATGAACTATATTCATCGAAGTAAAAAAACCATTGCACATAACATCCTTTTCCCAGAGTAATGCAAGCCCATTTATTTCATTCGGATTAAAAAGGTTGAGACCTAAGAAAATCAAATTTTTAAAATCTCTAAGTTAAAGCTCTAATTTAATTAATGTCTAATTAATCTCTAATCAGTAATTAATATTTAATAATTAATCTCTAATTTAAGGCTTAACAAGTTTATCTGTTGTGTCTGGTAGTAGCGCAAATGAAGTTTGTTCTAAACTTCAATGGGCTACCACCAATAGTCAAAAGCTGAACAAGAAAATTAAACGGAAAGGTTTGTTTCTAAACAGTATAGGATCATCAAACCCGTATGGAAAGAGTTTTGATCCATGAGGGTGAGGCTGAATAATGGGAATAGCTTCTATATCTGCTTCCAAACAGCGTTGGAAACATGAACCAATATGGTATCAACAGTACAGTACCAACACAGTACCAATTTAAACACAACAGCATTAAATTGAAGTTTTATTTCATACTAACATAATATGTTTATTAATGATTAGAGATAAGAGTTGGAGAATAAAATATGCAAGCATTGTAGGAATAGAATGAGTTAATGGAACAAAAAAAAAAACATCAATTAATCTGGAAAAAAGTAAACATCAATTAAAAAGCACGAGAAACTGTCTATTATTAAAAGAAAACTGTCCATTATTTTTCCGTGAGACCTATCCTTAATATCTGCAGCCAGGACTTGATTTAAAGACAGATAAATGCTGCATGTTGGATGGAATATCACCCAAATTACTGTACTTGTCAACTACGTTTTCAAATAAACTAAACTAAGGTTTTATTCTATAAAAGTTTCTTCGCACCATAAACAATCACGCCAAAACAATGTGTAAGTAAAAATAAGCAATCTATAAATTCTCAACTTTTTGCTAGTTAAGAATAATAACCACCAAGAGCACAGTTTACTTGCTTTAGCTAATTCTACCAGAATAATCTCATGGGGAGTTACATACACATTGCATTGTTATACAACATTTTTAATGATAGTTTGAAGGTCCAAGACTCTTTTGAATAGCCATGGAGACATATTCAAAAAGGCAGAAATAGGAAAAACCGCCAGAAACAAATGAGAGGCTTCACTATGAAATATGAACTTTACCTTTTCTATTGGCGAAGGATCCGTTGGCGGCGCTGAAGAGGGCGGGAAGGAAGAACATGGTGAGCTGAGGAGCTGCAGTCCACCGACATGAAGTGCCTCTATGGGCATCGTGGGTGCAGAAACGCGCAGCATTCAGGACAGTTCGATGGGGAGCGAGGATCGGATCGGTGTCGGTTAAAGGGGTGCACACGGGAAAGTCTACAGCTGGGCTGTCAGTTGAGTTCGACAATTTAGGAAAAGAGCAGCATCTGACAGTCACGTGAAAAGGATTGTCTGGAAATCGATAATTAATTATGTTTGAGACAAGATTTTGTTGTAAGGTTTGCAAAAAAATATCTTATACCAAAAGTCGTTTTGTAGCTCAGTTAATACATATATACATAAGATAGATACACTGACACTGATATAGAAGATGCATAGTGGGGCTTACCCAAAGACAAAGAGAATTTTTCATTTGCTGCTATTTATGATTACTGGGAAGAGTCTTCTTTTAGAAGTAAACTTGATATTGCACAGAATACTTAACATCACTTGAAAATAATATCAGCATGAAGAATATGACTTCTGCATTCTATAGAATATGTACCTTTGATGAAATCAAAAGAATGCAATACATTGAATGGATAAATGTATCAAAAAGAGCGTTGGATTTTTAAGACACACGACAAATGATAATTGAGGTATAATAACAAGTCATAATATAAAAGTAATAGACAGTAGTGCTGATAGATAATGGTTATTCCCCGCAATAACTCTTCGCTGTACGCTTGGAAAAGTCTTTGAAGTTAGCCATTTTTGATGAAAGATACGGTAAGCGTATAAAGTTTCGCGTTTTCACCTATATGGGGAAGACAAATTTCCACAATAGTAATAATCAAGCAGACTATCTGACCACCTTGCTATAGTAGTGGCCTAATGGCCTATTGGCTCAACTTCGGCCTTTTTAACATATCAGCACAACTTCAAATCCTAGTGATGGTTGCACGATTTGTTTTAGTTCGAATACATGTTAAACTGTATATGCCGGTCTAATACGCTTAAAGTATGTAAAAAATAACCATGGGGCAACAAAACCCAAACAATATGTCATTTAATTAAAAAGAGCTTTGGTGTCTGAATCTGTAAAGAGAGAAGACCTGCGCAGAGCATTACTGAATTGCAAAGGCAAAGATTTTGTATTTTATTCATAATCTCTCTCGTTGATAAACTGAGAAATACAAATTTTTTCTTACTTGAAAATTAAAATTCATAACTAGGGTTAAAATGAACGACCAATATATCAAATGGCAAGTTATATGTATATATATAAGTAAGAACAGAGTTCTTCATTAATTTGTGGTGCCATAATTCCAAGAATTCATTCCGAACAAAATATTCACTAGAAGAAAGATTAGATCCATAAATATTAAAAGTTGCGCAATTCGTTCAAAGGAGGACTTTACTGGATTTACTTATTTAATTTGAATCAAGCGGGGACTTTAAAATTATAAAACCAAATAAAAAAGAAACCTACATGTCATTATTTATAATCATTGCGAGTAATCTGATTGATTTGAAAATAACTGAAAAGGAGTTAGAAAACAAAATGATTAGATGGATGAAAAATATTACAGTATAGATTTTATATGAAAATACAACGGAAAATGAACTTGTTATGCATTCTATCAATCCTAAGACTTCTAGGGAAACCTATGATTAGAAGAAAATTA